>JAQZBX010084083.1:0-13284 GCA_029593785.1 Cabassous unicinctus | reverse complement strand
GAAGATATCAACAGTCATAAATACAACTAGAATATGTGTTACTATGACTCTGAAGTATATTTCACATGTTATAGAGCTATATTTTAATGTAATTATAATTACAGACTAACCATATATTGAATGATATACCAATAAAAGAAAAAATAATATTAAGTCCCAATAACATGAATTACTCTCCCTTGGTACACAAAGATGAATAAAACATAACTTCTGACTTTAAAAATCTCACACTGGAAAATTATAAACCTATAATTACAAAATATTATTTTAAGTACAAACAGAAATATAGTTAGCATAATGGACTTTGGTAGATAAACATTTGTTCAGTTTCTCTTTTAATTCTCCCTTCTCTAGTGAAAACCGTCAACTTGATCACCTATAAGAGGATGTGTCCAGATAGATTTATAGAAGTTTTCTTCACTCCAAAGATTGTGCTCTAAAGGGGCAGAGGGAGAGAGAATAAGTCAAATGGAAATTCAAGAATAATGAGTCAATTTTATTGACTGGGAAAAAGGAAAACTGTTTAGTAAATGTGGATAACCCAAGACAACCCAAAACAACCCTTTGGTTTTCCAAAGTTTTGATGCCATTGGAGAAATCAAGGACTTGTGTCAGGGAGGACTGTTGTAGAGATTCTACTTTGTTTCAAGGGTTGAAATGGAAGCTGGACAAAACCCTACTAAATCCAGAGCCAGGAGCCAGGCAAAGTTGTTGGTTTTCTTAGTGTTGAACATCTGTATTACTTTGGAGACTGAACTTCTGGGATTGGGGCCTCAGGAAAATGGCTATGCAAGTTACCTAATAAATTGTGTGGACATTAATATCTGTGGACTGAAAAAAAATCAGGTAAGGGCATATTTGTTAAGTGTAATACTGAGAGAGAAGCTTATTTAGTGGGGTTTCTATCATTCAAATGATCACATTGGTCGGTTCCAGGTTTTAGGTCTGCATGGTTAAGCTCCATTATGGCTCTGATTTATAAGCCAAATAGTGGAAAACTACACAAAACAGCAGCACTGTGCCAATAAAGAGCAGGAACAGCAATAGCAGCAACAGACTTATAAAAGTTTACTACTACTACTTCTACCACTACTACTACTACAACCACTACTTTGATTTTGTACTTGCAAATGGAGACTTTCATACTGAATACATGTATAAAATTAGTGAATAAGTACATGAGTATGAATTATGAACATTTTTGAAGGACGAGAAGTTGGAGAAAGCATCAGAAAAATTATGTCTGATCAGAGTTATAAAGTATTTGCCAAGGTAAAGGACATGCTACTACACAGAAGCACAATTTGAACAAAATTACTAAGGTATAAAACAACATGATATAGTCATGGAATTAGGAGTTTAGTATTGAAAGGGTATGTGATTCAGAATCACAATAAGCATTTTTATTCTAGTATTCATGGCACCAAAGCAGTTGCAAAGAATAGACTTTTAATAAATAATTGAAGAAAAATGAATAAATGAGTGAATAAATGAATGTAAAATGGAGGGAAGGGTGAATCAATAAGAAACAGAAGGAACATTTAACTGATGAGTTTTCTTGTATGTCATATTAAAGCACTTTGGCTTTATTCCACAATAATGTATTGTTGAGTTGTGATTATGAGAATACCCATATTTTTCAGCAGAAAGGAGGCTCACTAAAGGAACAAATTCTCTAAATGCAAATGTGCCTGTACAAATTGAGAAGTGGATATATTTCTTAAAACACTAAATTGAGATGAGATTTATTTGAAATTGTAGAAATATCACAGGAAATGAAAATCATATCTCTTAAGTGTCTTCTTATTGCATATTTAAATTCTTGAAATGAATGTGAAAACTTAAGTAATGCAATCACAATTTAAAGTGTTTTAAATAACCTCATTTACTTCAACATTAATTTCCTCATCTATCATCTCAATTACATTTCCATTGCAAATAGCTTTACTTTGATGATTTGTAATCAATTTTATATTTATATTGTGATAACAAAAATTAGTGTTTTGATTACTAAATCACTTAATGCAATAATTTCACTACATAAATTAACATAATTGCTCTGACCAAAACATATTTGTATACACAACTGGGGGAAAAAAGTGTCTTTGATGATAAACCTATTTTATTGCAATGTTGTGAATTTGTACTGACTTCTAATTTATTGAGGCTGATTGGGTAATATGATTATATATAGGTGTGCCTTTGTAAGTATATATATATATTTTTAAATATGGATGGCCCAGATCAGGTGCCCCCTGACTTCCGACCCCACATTATTTTTGGCAAAAAACAAATAATAATAACAATAAATAAATAAATACACACACACACACACACAATTATAATCAAAACAGAATAAGAACTCAGAAGATTGTTTGGCTACTTACTTATATCCCCTCAGAAGCAGACAGATTAAACATTCTAGTAGAAAGTTTTAATGTTGCACTTAGAATAAACTCATTTTACTTTATTGAAAATAATGAACATATTTAGATTTCACCAGGAATTCTTGAAATTCCATGATGCAATTAAATACTTTAAAGTAAAATTGGTGGCCTAAAGGTAGTAGCTAAAAATGTAATTTATTTAAAGAGTTAGTTATGTTTTTCTTTTATAAAACAAAGAAAATGGTAAATTGACAAAAGTTAGAATATTTTATATGTTTAACAAAAATTGTTAAAATCAGAGCCCCATACAAAGTTTGATATTCTGAAAAAAAAAACATAAACAACAACAAAAAAAACAATTGATTTTACATGGGTTATATGACTTGGGTCTAATGCAATCAAGAACCATCACCATGGACAGTGGATAGAAGATGGTAAGTAGTGACTTATATGTAGGGATTCTTGGCATAGAAATGTAATTTATGTTCAATGTTCAAATTAATCTTCATAAAAATTGATTCTAAAAATACATTAGTGAGGTGAAATAATAGTAATATTATTATAATCATTGTATTATCCTCAATTAATAAATGAAATAAAGGTGTCTCAGAGGCATCCAGCAATTTTTTAACATTATGATGATTTCATGTTACATTTGATTAGTGGCAGGAATTTGAATTTACATTTACATTAAGTAGGGAGTGAGTAAGCCATTACTATTAAAAATACACCTTCCTTAATCTTTATTTCTAAATTACAGTCTGTTTCTTTGTTTCTTTTTATGTTTTATTTCAAAGTAAAACGAAATAGAATTACTGTGGCAGTTTGAGATTATTTTATGAATCCCCAAAAGAGAAAGATTATGTTTTTAAACTAATCTATTCCTGTGGGTATGATACCCTTTGATTGCATTAAAGTCGGTTGAGGGTCCTGTAATTATATTAGTTGATAAGATCGATTTAGGGCTTTTGATTGGATCAAGTCAATAAAGCATGACTCAGGTTGAGTCTTCATGCCCTTGCTGGGTCTGATATAAACCCAGAGACATACAGAGAGACAGACAGACACAGGAAGAGCAAGCTACTATATTTGATCCTGCCATGCTGAGACTGAGAGAGGAGGCCCAGTAGGAGACAAGCCCTATGCCAGGTTTGCCTACAGCTGCAGAAAGGCGGAGACCTTGACATAGATCGGTGGCTATGTTGTTTCAACACACAGAAGCTGAACTTGGTGAGAAAGAAGTTCCGATGGTGCCTTAATTTGGATATTTCACGGCCTTGCAATTGTAGCTTTTGCCCCAAATAAATCCCCTTTATAAAAGCCAACCCATTTCTGATACTTTGCATCAGCAGCCCTTTGGCAAACTAAAACAGTTACATTTTTCTCTCTGCTACTTTAGCACACTTGAGAACAAATGCTTGAAAATTAAATCATTCTTATTAAATCTTCATGAAAACTAAATGTAATTAGAGGAGGAAAGAGTGAGAAACTAGCCTATTTTTGAACAAAATGTAGTAATCATGTAGCACTTTCTTAACACTGCAAAGCTCATTGCCAGCTTACAAGTAATTTTTTGAAAATTTAGCATTCCTTTTGTGTCTGCTTCTGTAATATATAAAAAATATTTTGAAGAAATTTTGGCATAGGGATGTAGATATTCAAATATATGCAAAATATACATTTCCTACTTTAATTAAGTTAAAATTAGGCTGTAGAGGGGCTTTTTTTTGTATCTTATTATCAATTGTAATTTTGTAATATGTTTGAGGCTTTTATGTATTTTCTATAATATTAGTATTTTGTACAAATACTTTTCATCACCATGTTAAGCCTGTAAAGCCTAACAGGATTCAAATTAACAGATACTTTAAATTACAATGAATATGAATTTTTAAAAAATTAATGTAATTATAAAAGATGAGTTAGGAAACATTTCACTTTGACATAAAATACCATTAAAATGAAAAAGTGTTGATTAGATGTTTTAAACTCTTTTGAAAATATTTTGAAATATAAACCTATAATATCTATTGGAAAGTGGAAATTTCAATTTTAATATGTACCTACACTTATTTGAATCACTTACAGTATTTTGTTGTTGAATAGTTTAGGCTTAAATGAACATATATATATTGTAATTACTAATAAATACATGTTGTATATGAAGCTTTAGGATCAAAAATAGAATATTTACAGAAAATTGAGTGCTCCCTTTGTTTCCTCAATTGTAGTACCTTCCCTCTCCACCTGAATTTTGTTTTAAATATTTCCTGTTTTTAAAAAAATAATTTTATCACCTATTTATCCTAAGCAAGGTATTGTTTATTCTTATTTTCCAATTTTGATATTTATATAAATCGGAAAATCACTAGATGTGTTCTGCTAAGCATTATCCATCCTTGTATTTAGCTATTCTTGATATTGCCATGGGTATATTAGTATAGTATTATAAAATAATGCAATTTAGTTACATATTTTATTTGTTGATATTGACAAATGAATTGTTTCTAAGTTTGAATTATTGAAAATAATATTATTCTGAACATTTTTCCAGGGCCACATGGATTAACCAGTTACACACACACACACACACGAAATTGCTGAATAGTAAGATAGGAATATCTGCTAGGGAAGGCAGGGACACTCTCTGCAGCCATCTCCCAGGCCTCGCCTACCCCCCTCCTCTTCTTCCTGTGCAGATGTTTCACTATGTTGCCATTTCACACCTGGGAGAGACATTAGGTCTAATGGAAAGGCCTGACTGCACCTTGAACCCCAAACGGGGAACAGGCAATTCCAGGTGCTTACCAGGGCAGGAACTCTGCACAAAGTTTGCTTTTTACATGCCTTTTGCTCAGTGGCAGGGCCCTCTCTGCCTTGGACAGTACAGCCATCTCTCCTTGCTGTAGGGAAGTATGAGTGGAACTGCCCTCTACCCACCCTGACCTAACAGTTTGGCCTCCCCAGGAACAGGCCACCATGGATTTCTTTCACTGCTCTTTTAGACCCTTTTTGTGTGTGTTACAGTGGTCGTTTGTTGAAAGTTTCTGTTGTGCCTGAGTCTATGTCCCCACAACTCGCCATATAGCAACTTCCTCCACAACATCTTCATCTTTACTAATTTATGGCTGCAGTGAATTAAAATAAAATAGGGGCTTTTTTCACTATCATGATGTGTCTGCATCCTAGATCCTGTTGTTAGGTCCTTCATTGACGATCCCTGATGTCTGTTTATAAAAGATAAACAAATTCTCCTTTGTCTCCCTGCCTCCAATGGGTTCATGCCCCCATGGAAGTCAAATACAAACTTCCTAATCCCCATTCTTGCTTAACCAATGGCTTCAATTCTACCCAGGTAAAACTATAAGGGCATAGCCCCCAGGTCCACTGTAACATTTGCTCCCTGCCTGCTATCTGAGCCTATGCTCTTGACATGGTTCCCTTTTTGACTGAAAGGTGTGCTGTCCCTCTCTGTTGTAGGAGCTGTGAGTACGAATAAATGTTCCTTGCATACATCTCTGATGTCACTCGTCCTTGCTGCACCTTACTATCCATATAAAAATCCTTACAACATAATGAAAAATTGTACTTCAAGGCTTTGGAACAAATGTTCACTCCCGTAAGAAGTAAATGAGAGCTATCATGGTTCAAAATCGTTGCCAAATATGGCTCTATCAGATCATTAAATTATTACCCATGTGATAAATTTAAATGTTATCTTGACATAGTTTGTATTTCCATTACAATAATAAACAACAGGATTGAGAATACTTTCATATGCTTGGAAGCTACTGCTTCAGCTGCAAAATTGCTATCAATTTCTTTTGCTCATTTTTCTGTTTGGCTGTTAGTCATTTTCTTACTGATTTTTAGGGGTTCTTTAATATTATGGATGTTAATTTTCTGTTTATATACATATGAAAACTTCCTAGATTATAGATTTTTGCCATGTTCTGTTTATTGCTTAAATAATATTTTGATGACCAGAAAGTATTAATATAATTGAATTTATAAATTTTCATTATTATGATTTGAAATTTTGCATTTCTTCCCACTGAATAGATATATTCTTTATGCTTCATTAAATGCTTTAAATTTGTTTTTCAAAAAATGCATATAGTTTTTATCTTGAATAAACATTTTTAAAATTGGTGTAAAATAAAGGTAGAAATCTAATTTGCATTTTTACCCAAAATTGATAATCATTTGCAAAATAACTATATTGAGTAATTCATACATTCACTATTAACTATATCTCTTTCTATACTCGCCATTATGTTCCATTTTCCAAATTCTTATACATACTCGCTGTCAGCCAAAGGGGTGCTGATGCAAAATACCAGAAATCTGTTGGCTTTTATAAAGGGTATTTATTTGGGGTAGAAGCTTACAGTTGCCAGACCGTAAAGCATAAATTACTTCCCTGACCAAAGTCTGTGGCCACGTGTTGGAGCAAGAAGGCTGCCAACATTTGCGAGGGTTCAGATTTCTTCTTCCCCTTAAGGCTCTGTGGTCCCAGCTTCTTCCAGTATAGGCTGTAGGCTGGCATAAGTCTCGTATCTCTCCTCGGACTCATTTCTCTCCGGGCTCAGCTGCTCTGCTCTCCCCACAAGGCAAGCTATGAAATACCAGGGGAATGGCTCGTCTCTCTTCCTGGAGCCTCTGCCATGTCTAATGGAGGTTCTCTCTTTCCTCACATATCTGCTTCTCTATGTGTTTACTTCCCAGAGTTGCAATATCAAAACTACCTTTCTGCTCTGCCATGTCATTTTCTCTGTGAGTTCCTGCCCCTTGGTGGATGGGGACTCAACGCCTTACTGATGTGGCCCAATCAAAGCCTTATTTCATCAAGTAAAAATGAAACCTTTGAATGCAATCCAACCTAATATGCCCAGAGGTGCAGACCAGTTCACAAACATGATCCAATATCTATTTATGGAATTCATAAACAATACTAAACTGCTACACTCCACCCTCTGAATTCCAAAAAGACATTACAATATTCAAAATAACCTTAATTCAGTACAATATAGAATCAGCTAAATACAGAACCATATCACAATCAGTTTAAAGAAATAAAATTTATCTTGAGGTAAAGGCCTGTCTGCTGTAGACCTCTGAGACTTACAAAACCATTTATCTGCTTCCAATATACAAATAGACAAAGGATAAACATTTTCATTACCATAAGGAGAAATTGGGAGGAAAAAACATGAGTCATGGGTCCTCTACAGCTCAGTAAACCTTCAGGGCATACTTCATTAGAGTTTAAAGTCTGAGACTCATTCTTAAGATGTTGGTTTCTTCTTCCTGGGGCCTCATGGGGATCCACACTTTCACAGGCTTGCCCAATAGCATTTTCTTGGATCCACCCTCATCAAGCATCTGGGAGTTGACCAATCTCCAGACCTCACCCTCCAAGAGCATTGGGGTGATTGCTACACTTTACCCAATCTTTGGGTTAGAGTCTTAACCCCCACCCCGACACCCAGTACAATGAAGTGAAGACAACATCCTCCCTAACCTTTGGCATGCAAGCTCAACCCTCTCAGTACAATGAGTTGGTGACCTGGCCTTCCCTAATCAATGAGAGAGAGGTCTACCCCTCTCAGACTTATGGGGTGGTGACCTTAACCTCCCTAATCCTTGAGGAATTGCTCCATCCTCTCTGTACCCTAGGACAACAAAATTCTCCTAAACGGCAGGCGGGAACATCCACCCTCTTCAAGTGCCAGGGCAAACTCATCCTCTCTGTACTCATGGGTGGGGTTCCTCTCTTGGCCTGAGAAGATGTCAAGTCCAGATCTCAACTTCCATGGTTTTCTTCTTGAAGTCTTTCCACTTCAATCTCTTCCTTCCATGTACCTTTTAGTCCAAGATGACAGTGCTTTTGTTCATATAGCTCTCTCAAAAAGTTTGTTGGTTTAGCATGCAAGAAGCAGGGGTCCAAGCCATTATACAGTAAGACTTTCTACAAGCCTTTCCTAGATAACTGGATCTTCAATCGTGATTTACAAGTTCCAAGTTTAGTTAAGTACTCAAAGGGGGCACTGTTACCTGGGGACTTTATTTCCAGAGACTTGGAATTTCCAGAATCAGTTTCTGGTTTCTTTGTGCCCAATAATTCAGTCCTCAGTTTATCTCTCTCATGTAGCATTTTGCTACAAGCTGGAAGGAGAAGCCAAGCCACATTCTCCAAGTTTACTTTGGAAAGTCCTTCAGCTTAATGCCTAGGCTTGCCATTTTAAAATTCTGCCATCCATAATATCAGGAGTTAATCTTGCTAAATTCTCTGCAACTTTAAAACATGGATCATCTTTCCTCCAGTTTCCAATAATAGTTTCATCATTTACTTCTAAGACCTCATAAGAAGTCGCTTTAGAGTCCATATTACTATTAACAGTCTCTTCAAAGCACTGTATGTCCTTTCTACCAAGCATCTCACAATTCCTCCAAAAAATAACCCTTACGCATTTATAAAATCATTCCAGCACTTTGGTAATTGCAAGCACAACCCCACTCTCCAGTACCAAATTCTGTATTAGTCAGTCAAAGGCATGCTGATGCAAAATACCAGCAATCTGTTGGATTTTATAAAGGGCATTTATTTGGGGCAGAAGCTTACAGTTACCAAGCCATAAAGCATAAGTTACTTCCCTCACCAAAGTCTGTTGCCACATGTTAGAGCAAGATGGCTTTTGGCGTCTGCAAGGGTTCAGGCTTCTTCTTCCTTTTAAGGCTCTGTGGTCCCAGCTTCTTTCAATATCAGCTGTAGGCTGGGATAAGTTTTGTCTCTCTCCCAGGGCTCGTTTCTCTCTGGGTTCAGCTGCTCTACTCTCTCTGCAAGTCTAGCTGTAAATTGTCAGGTGAATGGCTTGTCTCTCTTCCCAGGGCCTCTGCCATATCTAATGGAGCCTTCTTTCTTTCCTCATTTATCTGCTTCTCTATGTGTTTATTTCCCAGGGCTCCAATATCATAACTCTAAATTTCTCCTCTGCCATGTCATTTTTTCTTTGTGAGTCCCCACCCACTAAGGGACAGGGACTCAACATCCTACTGATGTGGCCCAATCAAAGCCTTAATCATTATTTAATCAAGTAAAAATGAAACCTTTGAATGCAATTAATTCAATATAATATACACAGAGGTATAACCAGTTCACAAGCATAATTCAATATCTATTTTTGGAATTCATAAACATTATCAAACTGCTACACTTGCCAAATAAATATAGATGTATAATAAATCCAGCCATCAAATCTGGGGTGAGGGGGAATCACTGAAGATGACAAATTAGGTTTTCTTTATATTTTGCTATTGCAAATAGCTTTTGGAATTTTTTTGTGTGTGATTTTATGTAAAACAAAAATGAGTAGAGAATTTAATGGGATTTTATTGAATCTCTAGGACATATGTGGGAGAGAGGCATTTTTATAATACTGTTCTATGATCAATTATGGCTTTCCATTAAATTTTCTTTAATATGTGCCAATTAATTTTACTAATTTTCTCTGGTGAAGTTTATTATTTGATATATTCCAGCAACATTGCTTTTATTTTATTTTATTTTTTGCTATTGTAAATACATCTCTTTTTAAATTACATTTTCTATTGTTAGTTGAAAATGAAAAAATTTTGTATATTAATTTTTTGTTCTATCAGCTTACCAATATCTCTTGATAAGTCTAGTAATTCATTTTTCTGCTTGCTTCTTTATTTTTGGTGTATGTGTATGAAAGACTGATACTAACAAGAAGGACTTATTATGTCTTAATTCTTATTTTCTAATTCTTAAAAATCATATAATTTCACATCTTTTTGCCATGGGCAAAAACAGCAAAGTTCACTAGAAATGGTAATTTGAGGTCGTTTGATATTAAGAGAATGCTTTTATGCTTGTTCATTGATCTTAATGCTTATTTTATGTTTTATGGTTCTCACCTTTTTTCATTTTTCTTAAATCTTTAGTTTACTGTTTTTATTTCATGAGTAGCTTTTTTATTTTATAAGCTATTTTTTCTGCACCCATTGAGATGTTCAAATATATTTATTTTTTAATCTGTTAACATGATAAATTAACAAAGAGATAACCTCACATTATATCATATGATACTATATCATACCAGATATGGTAATGTATGTTTTAGTTACCATTAGTGGAACCATGAGGCTAATATTTTGTTAGTATTTTTTCACTTGAGTTCATGGGAAAGTTTGACATGAAAATTTAATTTTAAATGCTGTCATTATATGTTTTAGTATCTAATTAATATCAATCTCAAAATATTTTGAGGAATGATTGCAGTTCATCTCTGAAATGGTTATTGTAATATTGAAATATTATTTTTCTGCATTATTTGGAAGAATTAGCCTCTATATCAATCTGGGCTGGTTTTTCCTTTGTTTTAATATACTTAATTACTCATGCTATGTTTGGTGATTATAGTGCCATTATAGTTTCTGTTTTATCTTAAGTTAGTTTATGTCATTTACATTTTCCTAGTACATTGTCAAATTTACCTAAGTATATCAAATTCATTTGCAGAGCATTTTATACATATTCTATATTTTGATGTTTGCTGGATGCATTGATGTAATCTCTTTCTATTATTTCTTTGGAATTAATGCTGTGTCAGAGGATTTTTTTTTTTTTCTTTCTTGGTTTTATAGAGAAAACACTTTTAGATGTGCTTTGTTTTTTCTATATTTTATTAATTTATTTTTTTAGTTCTATTATGTCCTTTTGCTATTTTAGGTGTATTCTGCTTTCCTGCTCATAATTTCTTAAGTTGGATGCATAGTTTATTAATTTAGAAAAATATCCCCTTTTCTAAGAGAGAAAGTCATTTATGACAAAAAAATTTCCTCTTAGTACTGCTTTTTTCAGATTTACATGCTTCAAACTGTACAGGTTAACTATTGATAAAATAAAACCTGCTTTAAAAACAGTGAAAGATTTCAGAGGCATAAGGAAAAAACACTTATTTCTCATTTGTTTCTGGGGCAACTCAGAATCTACTAATTTACATTTACTGGCTCAGCTAATCTTAGCTGACTCAGGTCCATTAGAACTTGGCCCTTCATTGTTTATTGGGCTCAGCTGTACTCCAAGGGTATGTTTTGAGTCCCAGCCTAAGCAGCGGCTGTCAAGGCTAAACTCTTCTCATAGGGTTGGCAGAAATTCAAGAGACAACCTCCATGCCCACTATCCCATTTCAAGTACCCACTTGCATATATGCAATATCCCACTGGCCAAAACAAATCACATGCCTGAGCCCAAAGATAAAAGGCAGGGAAAACACTCTAACCACCATGAGAATAAAAGGAAGAGAAGTGAAATTTCCTGAAAAAAAAACACTAAAACTACTGCTTTTTTTTGTTGTTCCTAAGTACTTTCTGCTTTTCACTAAACAAATGAGTTTTTAGAAGTTCATTTTTAAATTTCCAAATAGCTATTTTAATTTATAATTTGGTTTGTAGTATCTAACTTAATTGCACTTTGGTCACAGTTTGTTGAAAAACAGCATTATGCCATGCAATCTTATCAATATTTATAAATATTCCACATATGCTTGAAAAGATTAAGTAGTCTTCAGCTATTAAATTGAATGGTTCATTAATGTCCAAGGTAAAGCTAGAGTTTCTGCTCTTCAGATAGTTCAGCGGGACCTTCTGTTTGCTTGCTTAATTGCTCTATCAATTGCCGAGCAGCTGTAAAAATCTTCAAACAGGGTTTTTTCTTTTTCAATGCTTATTAGAAAGATGGATTTTAAAGTTAATTTATCTTCACATGTTTAATAGATATATTATCATATTGATTTGACTATATTACTATTTTGCAATCTATATGATTTTTTTGTTTTTTGTTTGTTTTTAGGCAAGGATCATAGATGATCAAACCATTGGCAAGTAAATGAGAGATTGTATGATTGCATGTATTACCTAATGCCAAAATATTACCAAATATTAATTTTCTCATCATGATGGAAAAGCATAACTTTAAAATGGAGGAATCAGGGTGTCATCTACTGAATTCACTGATCAATCTTACCATCATTAAATGGCTCAGAATGGACCACAATAAAATGTAATTTTGGCTTGAGAAGTGTTAGCCCCTCAATAATTATAAATTCTAATTCAAACTAACCCTTGGCAAAATGTAGATGTAAACACTCAAGGACTCTCTCATCTCTTTCAATCTATTCTACTCAGAATGAATATATTGAGATGTAATATCTGCAAGGTATTCAGGTTGCTACCTGAATCTGTGCTCCCCAAATTGTATAAAACCACAAGTGAACACTTTTGTTACCCCGCTGCTCAGACTATAATTTCTCGGTTCACATAATTTAGGCTCTTATGGTTATCTGCAGGCTACAAGCAAACAGTCTTTAGATGATGTTTCTCCAACCAACCCATTTTTGCTGAATATAATAAATATAATATAATATAATATAATATAATATAACATAACATAATACAAACACACCTTAATAGATTCCTAAATTAATCTTTATTATCATTTAGATTACAATGGGTCAAATTGTGAAAGACTGAACATATAATTTATCTTGTACAGAGATATTTGTTGTTAAATTAATCCCCATTTCCTTAATGGAAACTAATCCATACATTACTTGACTAAAATCACATAGTAAAAAGAATGAAGTTGGGATTTTAAACCCAGTCTGCCTCCAGAATCTGTACTCTTAACCGTTTTGGTATACATCCTCTCTACTATAAACACTTGTCTTGAAGAGGGAGTGATTTATCAATTATTTTCTCCAATCCTCTCTTCACATAGGATGTTTTATAGTTTTATAAATTTCCATACTCACTAGAGTCAAATTTTAATTCTGCATTCCTATAGCTCATCAATATGTGTGTGTGTGTGTGT
>JAQZBX010084082.1:0-13301 GCA_029593785.1 Cabassous unicinctus | reverse complement strand
ACCATATTAGATAAAACAAAGAACAATTTGCATGACAGCTGACTTTTTACTAGCCGTGAGCCAAGGTGGGAATATCTTCAAAGTGTCCAAAGAAAACAAATGCCAGCCTGGTGTTGTATCTCCCTTACCTGTCTTTAAAAATCAGGACCAGAAGCAACCATTTTCAGGTAGCATAAACTACAGGATCTGACCACAAAGACATGTCCCCACAAAAGCCTCGGTAAGAAAGAAAATGACCCTAAAAGGATTTTTTAAATGGGCAAACGTAAATAAATCTCTACGAACACTGCGTGGAGTTCTAGTTATGCCTAGTTAGGTGCAGTTTTATAAGACTGAGCGGAAAATGTGAGTCAGCAGCAGCTGGTGAGCAGAGTGAGGCATGTGGCCGCCCAGGAGTTCACCTGTGTCTGGATTCTGTCCGATGGGTGAAGGGCCTCGGGCCACAGCCACACTGATGATGCTCCCCCTTCTATGTGGATACTGGCTGGGAGCAAGTCTGCCGGGGATTGGAGAACTGAATTTGCATCTCTTCAGTCCGGGGCAAGTTCTGGAAGCTTGCAGAACCTCACATTCTTCATCTGTAAAATGGGAAAAATAATAGCACAGTAGCAGTCACATAGTGTAGTTATGAGGATAAAATCAGTTGGTATATGGAAAATGCTCATGACAATGCCTGGCACAGTGTCTGTACTCTGAAGGCACATTTCGTGTAATTCTAGCTGCTGCTGCTCTTGTTGGTCATGTTGTGAATTTCCAAGAAAATGCAGAAAGGTAAGCTCCCCAAATACTTTTAGGAAGCCATCTTGATGCCAGAAACACAAAAAATGCAAGAGAGGAAAATTATAGATCAGTCCGACATGTAGATTCAGAAGTCTTAAATAATAAACTCTTTAGTGCCATAATGAAAATGTGGCAAATCGAATCTACCAGTGTATAAAATATACAATTTATATCCTGACCAAGTAGAATTTATCTCCTTAATGCAAGGGTGGTTTAGCATTAAACAATCTGTTAATGCAGCTTATCTACTTATGAAGATTAAAGGAGAAAGGAAAATTGATGCAAAAAACCCCACAAAATCTTATTTGAGATAAACATGCATTCATGCAAAGAGGCATTTAGAAAAAAAAATAGGAGAAGGCAGGAATTTCCTTTACCAAATGAAAGCATTCAATTAAAAATATCTAGCAAGTCATCACAAAAAGTGGTGAATCCTTGGAAGTATTCTAATGTCAGGACCAAGACAAGGACTTCTAGCATCATTGCTTCTACTCAAAATGATATGGAAGGATCCAACAAGTTAAAAAAAATCATAAAGGACAAACAAAGAAATGAAAAACACTGATAAGCAGTAATTGTGACAGGTGCCTCTGAAATGTGCAGTAAGTCAGGCCTGATTTTGAGTGGAAGGAATAATGTTAAAATGCCATATTCACAGACACGATGGTCTCTATAACAATCTAAGCTATGCACACAAACTGTTGGAAGAAAAAAAGACTTTAGCCAAATAAACAAAAATCGATAGCGACATTACCAGCAATAGCAATTTGATAAATGTAACTATAATAATAATAATAAAGTCCTTACTCAAAATTATAGATGTTTTCAGAATATCTCTAACACAAAAAAGGTGCAAAACCATCTGGAGGAAGAAAACTATAAAACTTAATTGGAGGATGCTTATTAAATGTAAAGATAAGTCACGCTTACAGATGGGAAATCTCAATACCGTAAAGATGGCAGTTCTCCTTAAATTGATGTATATATTTAAATCAATTTTTAAAAAAATGCCTAACAGAGTTCTTTTTCTAAAGAGAGTCATGAGTTGATCCAAAAATTAATGTGAAAGAATAGATAACTGAGAATAAGATAACTTTGAAGACGAAGAATAGAGGATGCATATACTACCAGATAGCAAAAGTTATGGTAAAGATTAGTCAAATTCATACAAAGACACACACATATATGCACATGTATATATATATCTAATCTGTACAACATATACACATATTTATACACACCTCATACATTATATAAGTATATGTTATATATCAATATATCCTCAGCATGTGTGTATGTATAAACATACAACTGTACATATGAGAGGGAGAGGGAACAAAGGAGCAGAATACTGAGCCTACTGAACTCCAAACTAAATTCTATATAGATTTAAGGTTTAATTGTGAAAAAGAAAAAGAAAAACATTGTAGAATTATGTGTAATTTAATAATTCCATGAATTTTGAGTAGAGAAAGATTTTACAAGCCACAAAGTATACAATCCTTAAAGGAATCTTTAAGGAAGAAATCCATGCACGTTACTACTTCTAATTTAAGATGTTTAGCACCAGAAAGACACCACAAACAAACTTAAAATAGACACAAAAAGATTTTCAATCCATCTAACACTCAAAGGACTTGAAACAAAATAAAGGTTATTACTAATCAATGCATGAAAAACAATCTAGTAAGAATATGGGCAGCTATAAGACAGGCATTTTACCAAAAAGAAGGTATGAACACAGAATACGAGATAAATAAAAGCTGCTCATCAATGATCATGGAAATGCAGATTCTGGCAGTTTTAATACATGGCTGCAAATTTTGGAACATTCTTTCCATCCAGATGTTGTGCGGACATGTGACTGCTTCAACCGATAAAGCATGAGCGAGCCGATGGTCTGTTTCTTCTCCACCCAGCTCCCACAGGCCATGCTGGACCGCCCTTGTCCACTGGGCACCCTGATCTAGGAGCCCAGAGCTCCATTCCTGACTTCCCTGAGGCTGAGCTGAAGGAAGCCCAAGCCGGCCACGTGCAGGCGCTCTGGTCGTCAAGCCTCTGATGGCTGAGTCGGTCACCCAGGGTCAGGATCTTCTGCAGAGACACACAATCCACCCCTCTGGGCCCCTCTCTGAATTTCTGATCCACAGGAACAGTTAGCATGATAATACGGTTGTTCTCTTATGCCCCTAAGTTTTGGGGTAGTTTGCTATGCGGCAGTAAATAAAGGGAAAACAGTTTGAAATAATAAAGATATTATTTTACAACCTGTATATTGCCCCAAATCCTCAAATCTTATAACAACATCACCCAAAAATGTCAATTAATGTAGAACTCTTCTAGACTGCTGATGGAAATGTAAATTACTATGTTTCTTTGGAGAACAATGAGGTAGTCTCTAATAAATTTATGAAAGCATTTAGCAAATGATGCAACAATGTTATTCCTAGAATTACAAGTGTGCAAAAAAAAAGGAAGGAGAAAATTATGTGCTGCGGCATAGATTTTATTAGTGAAAATCTGGGAGCAATTGAAATACCAGTCAATAGAGAAAATGGATAGATGCATTTTGTTCTCTTTATGCAGTAAATATATGCTTGGTACACAGAATAGATGGATGAATTCATACTGTATTAGATATCCATTAAACTCAATAAAGTCTTTATATATCAGCAGAGATGATTCTTAAAGGCAAATGTCATAAAAATATGTATATCATGACACCACTTAGGAAAATGTGAAAATACAAAATAACGCTAAAATATATTCAGAGGTATGCATATACACCGCAAAAATATCAAAGCATTGGTAGAAAAGGATTCATGCCAGCTTCAGAATATTCATTGCCTTTTATCAATGACTGAAGAGATGGAATCAAGAAGGAGTGTAAAATTCCCAAACATTTAATTTTTAAAAAATGGAAGTCCTGAAATAAATACAGCAAAATATTGAAATTTGGGTGGTTGGGTTGTAAAGCACATGAATATTGTATTTTTCCTTTCATTTTACTTTATATTTTTGAATGATATCAAAATATTTCAATCCTTTAAATGATAAATACGTGCAGTATGATCAATGCATTCCTAGAATATCATTGAAGTATATGGTGAGGTCTCACATAGTAAGGGACTCTTACAAATCCACAGCCCTGCGACGCCCTAGCCCTTCAGACGATGGAGGCTGTGATCGCCTGCTCAGCCTCGCATAGCCACTGGAGAAATTCACCCTGTGGGTAACTTGATCAGGTTTGCATTTTAGACAGATCACTCTGGCAGCACAGTTTGCAAGATATGTGAGCAAAATAAAAATTAGGAGGCAATCACAGATACTGGTTGAAGTAGATGGAGATAGACAGAAAGACATCTAATTAAAGAGACGTTTAGGAGATAGAATTGGCAAGACTTGGTGAGGCAGTGCATGTGCTAAGGGAAGGGCGGTCCCTGGAAGACCACCTGGCTCTCTGCTTCTTCACTGCTGGGCAGGACACAGAAGTAGGGTTGGGTTTGGAGTAGCAGATAAGGAGCCCAGGGCTTACAGCTGCCAAGGTCGGGATGTCCTTGAGACAGTCATGTAGTCAGGAGACTGCGTGTGGCTTGCAGAGTAGGGCTGGAGCTCAGAAGCCTTAGAAACAAGGATCTGAAGTTCATGCACGTGAACACTGTGTGTTTCAATTAAACCATCATGGAAGGAGTGGCCTGGGACATAGGGCCCCAAGAGGCAGAGTGCACAAGGGAGCCAAAGTGGCTGCAGAGTGAGGGGAGTCAGAGGAAGGCACATTTGGGTCCAGGAGCATGTGGAATGATTGTAGGTTAGAAAGTCACCATTAAAGTCACTGGGTGCTTTTTTCATAGACAGCCTCGCGATTTAACTCAAGTCCCGTTTTCCTGGAGGCCATACCTCAAGCCACGCTCTGTGCTCGGAACTCAGTGGGAGCCAAGGCACAGACGGGCCCTCGACTCGATGCTCTAGGCGTGTCGGATTCTCCTTAGCGCTAATCATGCACCACGTTCTCTCTCACCTCTGGGACTGCACACACCTCGTGTCCTGCCTCAACAGCCCTGCCCTGCCTCGTCCTCCTCACCCCAGGTCTCACAGCCGCGGTCTCTGGCAAAGACCTTCTCTGCTAAGGCGAGGTGAGCGCCTCAGTCGGAAGGAGTGCATCGTTGTCGCTGAAATAACCTGTGCCCAACATGGAGCCTGATAATGGGCATCTAATGACGATTTCCTAAACATGCAGTGCTGTTGAAGGCGCAGGTCCTGCTCACGTTCTTAGCGTGTTTTGCTAAGAATCCTTCCCTGTTCCAGTTAGCTATAAATAACTGGAGGTCAAGGGCTGTCTGCTTTCCTTTCCTGACGCTGCCATCTAGCCTGCCACGGTGCTGAGATAGTGTCTCTAGCATTCACTTGAGCAATATTTTAGGCTACTAATGAGATGAGCCGATTTGCACCCTGTTCCCATATTAACTGTTCCACTGCAAACCTAATGATTTGTTGATTTAACCGAGGACTGATTTCCCCATTAGGGCCTATTAGCACCTCCAAATGAGCTTTGTAAACCTGGTAGAACCTGATGAATATCAACTATTAGTAATTTGTCAGATTCTTTATATAACATTTAAACAGAGGAGAAGAACGCTTCAAGTTAGTGTTTTATCCCGAGTATGATTTTAGAAGGCAAAAGTTGGCAACATGATCTGAAATTCTGATGGTTAAAATAGAGCTCTTAGAGATTTAGTGCTCTCTTAAATTTGGAATTATTTAAAGTGCATTTTAGTTAGATGAAAAAAGACCTGCATTTATTCAACCATGTGGACCTTGAATTTTAAAACCTCTAAATATTTAATTCTAAATATGAGTTTTGTTGCTAGAGTGGGGGAGGGTTGGTTTGTTGATTTAATTTATTTATCCAGCATATGCCTCTGTGCTTGAAAAAGAGATGGGGAGAAATAAGAGAGAGAGAAACAGAGCAGTTGACGGATGACCTTTTAAATGGATCAAAACAACAATCTATTTATATCCACTGGGGACACGCTCATCTCTTTGAAGGCATCTCACAGCCTCTTTATTCTATGTGGGCTTTTTAGGTGTTCTGTTTTAATCCTGATCTAAATAAAGAAAGTAAATGCTGCACAGGATCAAATTTACAGTCTAACTAAATGAGAAATCCATTAGGTTGGGAACTCTGTAGAAGTTGTATCACTGTGGCCATTGATTTCTCTCTCCTGGCATCAACCTTGCAGTGCCCATGGAGCACATCCTCCTCCCATTTACTCAGCTATCATTGCCTCATGGGGAACCCAGGTGGACTGACTGATCATCATATGTGGACCCTTCACTTTGATGGCAATGACCTCAGTGGGAGGCCAAGGGTGTCCCAAAGATACCTGGGTGCTCACTGTTCTCATCACTAATAGAACTCCTGTGGGCATAGAACATAAAAACAAGGCCAACTGTAATTGATATTAGAGAGTGTGCTAAGATTTCATTATTTCACTCCATAAGTCTCTAAGACACTTAACATCTATACCAGGAAAATTCAGATCAAATAAACAAAACGCAAGCAGCTTACCTTTCTGAATTCATACTCAAAGTCCATTTTAGATTCCACCATTGTCAGAGGAAGTAAAAAGAAATCTTAATTTTCAAGCAGAGTCATTGAAAAGGAAAATGGATAGGGCAGACTGTCAGCCAAGCTTTACCCTGCCAGGCTGATGGAACTGAAGAGATCTTTCTTTGGGTAGGCAAGTAAAGATTAAGTAGATTTGTAAAGTTGTGGTCTTTTCAAATACTAGCTCACACAGATCTTAAATAAGATTTTTAGCTTACAGAAACAGGGAATAACAAAACAAAATATGAGTATGGGTTCCATATGCCTCTTTTTCCAACCAGAGCACTTGAGAAAATGAAAAGAGGTGCTCTTGGGAAACCTAATTATGAGGGGGGAGCAAGTAAAAGTGGAATGCTAACAGAGTCTATTAGGATTGAATGACTGGGGGAAAGTTTGGCAAACAGTGAGGTTTATTTGACAAATCTGGTGGAATAAATATGGAGCCAACCTCCTATATTAATGTGGAAGGTGAATAATTTGATTGGAGTTATTAAGACCATTAAAACTGATTGCTTTAAGATTTGTTGTTATTCTGTTAGATTAAAAGATAAATCAATGTCAGCTTTTTGCTGGGACCTTCCCAGCTAAATCAATCAATGACTAACTTAGTGTGTGCCTTCTGTTCCCAGTTATTTGGTTTCACTCTTACAGGCTGATTTTTGCCCTTGAAGGTACTGTTTATTTGTATGTATGGAAAATGTGAACCAATGTCACTTCTTCCATTATAGCTGCTGGAAAATTTCGTTCAAATATATGCAGTTGCTTTGCTTAGTGGGATGGAGACATTGAACATCTTTAAGCCACTTAGAAACAAATGTGTGCATGATTTATAGAACAAGCAAACAAAGCATGACCTTTCCTGAACTGACTAACAGTGCTCTTTTTCAGAGTGGCAGTTTACTATAGATTCACTCTCTCTAAACGATTTTATAAATGTGTATGGGTGCAATACAAATACGTATCATGAAAAAATAATGGGTTTTAAATACAATTTGAACCAAACACCAATATTCTACCATCATAAGAAACAAAACTCAAATCACTTTCCGTGAACCTGTGAGCCCTGTTTCATACTTCATATGTGAAATATATGAATGACGTATAAGAAATGATTTTTGTTTTAGTTTTAATCCTAAAGTATCCTTCCTATTGTAATCATAATCATCAATTTATACGTGATCTAAAGTAGAGCAGAACTTGATCCACTTAAAGAAAATTATAACTGGTATTGATAAGCAGATTTTTTTTTCACTTTTCTGACAATTTTTGTTTCCCCTCCTGTGGCCCAGGATATTGTGTGAATTGAAGAGTGTGATATTAAGCCATCAGGAAACCTATTCTGACTCCTCGGATTGACCACTTTTTCAGTCACCGGAAGCATTGTCAAACAGTATAAAATTACAGTTCATTTTTAGCATCTTGCAATGTCAGACTCTTTCAAATTAAGAAAGGTTGAGAATGATTGAGCTATCACACTTTTAAAAATAAAAATCCATACCGTGGTTTGCTTCCCAGTAAAAAAAAAAAAAAAGCCTTCCTTGTGAATAATGAGCTCATGAACCTGAAAATAACTTTTTTTTTTTGGTCATCGATTTGGAGGCTTCTCAGTGTTGTTCTTTTTACGTTCTCTGAGGGCAGCCCCATTTGGCATATCTCTCTCACCTGAGGACGTGTGAAAACCAGCATTTGTAAAATGTTTTCTAAATAGAATGAAAATAGATAAAACCAAAGTTTTAATATTATCCTCAATGTAAAAGAGTATTATTGCGATTATGTAATTATGTAATTTTGCTTTTTCTTGGTTAAAAAGCAGAATTATGTGAGGTTCCTCTTTTCAAGGAAGTTCTTCAGAAAACCACGCTAAATATGTTCCCTATCTCTTCCCTCCACACAACATTTAGTTTACCACAGCTTCAAGCTCATGGGGACATTGCATAGATATTTCTGGCCAATAGACACAAGCCAACTATTTAAAAGTCAGCTTGTTTCTTTTCCAATTTCCTTTAATATGAGATTGGCTTTTGGGTTGGACTTTGCTTCAGCAGTTCTTTCTTGCTTGACTCTCAACTTCTTTACGTGTTGGTGTATACAAGGAAACACTGCTAAGCGGGAAGAACTGTTTCTCGAAAAAACTGAGACACAGTCTCGTTGGTGTCCTCCCACATTTCCTGTGAGCGTTTCCCTGTGTCTCCCAAGGATGTCACTGCTTCCAGTACAGCCTCAATAGCCGAGCCTCCCTCTCCAGCAACAAGGGACGCAGGAAATGGCATGTTAGAGTTTTCCAGCTGACATTTTGTATTTTAAACAAAACCACGGAATTGGCAATTTTGAAACAATGAATTCTATTTAACCCTGAATAGGGAGGGCCAAAAACACTGCCTTTTAAAATAACAAAACTGCTCTGAGGAATAGACAAGCTGACCTTTGAAGAAAGCTCAGTTAATAGGATAATCTTTTATTTAAAACCCTCTGCAATGACCATCTGAAATAATAAAGCAAAGGTCAAGGTGAGGCCATATTTTAAATGTTCATTTTTAACCTAAATCTGTTAGAGGAAAATGAAATTTAGAAAACAATCAAATTTTCTTTCAGTGTTCACATGTGAGGGCAATTTACCTTTGACAACCATTGTATTAGTCAGCCAAAGGGTGCTCATGCAAAGTACCAGAAATCTGTTGGTTTTATAAAAGGTATTTATTTGGGGTAAAAGCTTACAGTTACAAGACCCTAAAGAGTCCAACTCAAGGTTGCTTTCTTACCAAAGTCAGTTGCCATGTGTTGAGGCAAGATGGTCGCTGACCTCGGCCTGGCCTCTCTTTCCTGGGCTTCCTCTTCTTCTTAAGACTCCGTGGTGTCGTGAGCTGGCGCAGCAAGATGATGCAACAAAGGGAGACAAGCAGACATAGAAAAATGCAAAGCAAATGGACACAGCAAGCACAAGCAGCAAGGGGGGATAAAAAAATAAAATAAATCTTAAAAAAAAAACAAAAAAAAAACCTCCGTGGGCCCAGCTTCTTCCCGATCTCAACTGTAGGCTGGCTTAGGGCTTGTCTCTCGGGCTTCCTCTCTGTCTAGGCCTGGGGTTCCTGTCTTTCCAGGTTTCTATATCAGCTGCAAACTCTCAGGTGAATGGCTCCTCTCTCCCTGGGGCCCCAGGATCAAACATGACAGAACTTTCTCTCTTCTTGTGTCTTCTTGAGTGAGCGCCTGTTTATATGGGCCCGCCAAGGGGGTGGGGACTCTGCCTGAGTCACCCCTTACTGATGTGGTCAAATCAATGCCCACTGTTAGCAGGTACTTTAATCAAATACATCTCAGCTGGAAATCTAATGTCATACCCGGAGGAATAGATTAATTTACAAACATAATCTTTCTTTTTGGGGGATTCACAAACATAATCTCAAACTGTCACAACCATGCAGTCCTGTTTTTCCTAGGATGAGTTGGAAGAGGTATACTGTAGACTTTTGCAAACTAATAAGACCCGGGTATGGGAGAGAGAGCTGTGCTGCGGAAAGGGGGCGGAAATTTCCTACACAGTGCTGCTCCTTACCCACGGGCTCTATTTCCAATACCCTGAAATACGAAGGCCCTGGAAAAAGGCAGCCAACAGTTACTGTTGCACCTAGGGCCTGCACCAGCTCATTTATTGGGAGCTCAAAGAGCTGAACGCAATGTCATGGCAGAAGTGCATTTGGGAAATTGCTTGTTTTTAATTTTTCAATAAAGCAAGGGAAAATTTTATAAAAAAAGATGGCTTGAGAAGCATTCCATACTTGCATAAAGTGAAGCTATTTTACTATTAGGAAAGAACTCTGAGAAGTAGCACTGAGAGAAGAAATAGTGAGTAGTAAAGCTTTTCAATTCCCTCAGTCCCCAATTCTTCAAATAACTAAATATATAGAAAATCCCCAAGAAGATAAATACAAATAAGAGGTGAAAAAAACCTCTTTCATGTCAGACAACACACCATCCACATCAGGAGAGAAAAGCAATCAACGCTTCTGTCCCTGATAACATTAACACACTGACTTTTAGCAGTCTTAAGTTCAGAAAAGAATTTTCAAGCTTTACTCCTATAAGCAGAGAGGATTCTTTTCTCTTCACTTGTCTAACTCTTTGATACTTTTTCTGATGTGTCTCCTGTGAATATTCTTTTAGGAATTTTTATTCAGAGTACTAACTTCTTTTCTTTAAGTGAAATGGCTGTAATAAAATGTGCAGAACTGATAATCTGAAGATTGATATTCTTAAGATGGATATAGGCATAAAGTATAATAAAAAAGAAAAAGTAAAAAGAAATAAAAAACTCATATACTTCTCTACTGATGGTGCCCTGACCTTTACTAGAGGGTTCTATCCCAGGAAAATAATAAGAATCTTTAGACATGATGCATGGTATTTTCTTTTTCTGACTCAAGGTATTTTATTTCCTTTGACCCCAAATAATATAGCCCTCTCTCACTGAGGAAGGAGGCAAATAAGTTGAAGGCATAGTTCCTATAAAAATTCAGAGGATGTGACAATAAAGTTCTTTGATTAGTCAGGATAAGCTAGATTATGCTGTGGTAACAAACAATCCCCATATCTCAATGGCTATACAGCACAAAATCTATTTCTTCTTAATCTGACATATCCCACGGGTGTCATTTGAGGGGCTCTGCTCCACAAAGTCACTCGTGGAAACAGGCTAGAAGATTCCACCACCTTGAAGCTGAACCAGATGGAATAGATGTCCTTCATAGTCTCTGCCACAGAGAAAGAGGGCTGGAAGGTAGAGCTCTGGCCTGGCAGTGACATGCAGCACTGCCACAAAGCCCATTGTCTAGAATGTGGTTCAAGACCCCAGCTATTTGCAAGAGGACAGAGAAGTAGAGTCTCCTGAGGAACCAAGAAGGAAGGAAGAGCTGGCTGTGGATGTGTTATGGAATTTTCTATCATAGGTCTATTTTGCTGACATATACAAATGAATAGAGACTTGAGTTTGTGCTATGTTACTGTGGAATATAAACTGGATAGGTAGACTGTGGGTAGGTTATGGTGAGCTTTGTTGGACAAAAGCATTTGCACTTTATCTCGTGAACCAAGTTCATCTGTCTTTGAGCCTCGGAAGCTGTTCCTGTTATGCTGCCCTGAGTGAGGAAGCGCTATCACTTGGAGTGGAAATAGGGCTGAAGATGGAGAAATGAACTGGAGATAGCCATCCGTAGAATTTCCTCCAGGATGTCAGTATCTACTTGTGTCTTCCCGGCTTTCATCGATTTCGGTGTGTGTTTTCCCCTATTCCTCACCTTTTCCAAATTTGGCCCTGCTTGCTCTGTGAGGGTCACCCTGCGACAAGGCTACCGCTCTTGGTCGACCTCACTGCCAGGTCCCGGCATGAGAATTTGGCATTTCCAGCTCCCTGTCTAAAGCCTGCCTGTGCTTTCTCCCCACAGTCAAAACTTGAAAAGCAGTTTGTGACATTTCTAGAGAAATTTTAGGCCCAATAACTGTTTTAAGGAATTTAGTCCGGCTCATATGTGCAGTGTGAATAGAAGACAGGAGAGGCTGAAGTCGGAACACTATTTTAATTATTTAAATTTTACAGACACTGAGGCTTGAAGGAAGTGGTAGCTGCGTGATTGAAAATTGTTTGGAGCACACGAGAGAATCTGGAGCATAAAAGGAGGCTGATGGTGAGCTTAAGTGACTGAGGGATTAGTAGCTTATATAGAATTATTTAAGGCAAATTCTAGAATACTGCCCTTAGCTGTATATATGTTTTAATATAACAAGTCCATTCTTCATGTTACTGCCAGTTGTCTTGGTAAAACAATCTGATCCTGTCCTTTTCCTGCTGAAACAGTCATAGATCTTAGTTACGTAGAGTGACATTTCCCCCAGATATGCTCATTATGTTATTTTACAATAAAGTTTGATGACCAAATAAATTATAAACATCTCAGTTACAAAAAGAGAAAGGGTGTCTTTTCTAGAACTAATTGTGGTAAAATGCTAAGAAAGGTAATAGTAGACAATGTTTCAAGTTACTTGACCTTGGGATACTTGTTTTTCTTTGCAGGTATTCCTTACAGGTAAATAACAATTATAAATAAATGGATATCACTTACATTCAGTTTTAAAAGTGATTTCTCCAGTTGCTTTCATAGTGAGTTAATATTAAATTATTTTTAACTCCATAGATTATAACAAATAAAATGAGAATACTGGTTTGGCAATGGTAGGGTAAGTATAAAGTGAATTAAATGTTTTTTTGTACTACAACAGGAATAGCAGAGAGAGTCAGGTGGACACTTTTGAGAGCTATTTAGAAGCTCAGACACCAAGGGTTGGTAGTGGAATTGCTGTGGAGTTAAGGTGTTGGAACATCAAAGCATGACTGAGATTTTTATCTTGGGTTACTAGCAGGGCAGTTGTGAGCTAGGTGAGAATAGAAATGATAATAAAATACAATATTTATTGAATATTATGATGACAGGTATTATTCTTAGCTCTACTTAGTTTTTGAGTCCATCCCCCAAAATGCATCTGAATGTTTTTTGTATGAAAATCGAGGCAGAGATTAAGGAAAGTATCCAAGGTTTGCGTCTCGTAAATGGTAGTGCTAGCACTTGAAGTCAGACATTTGACTAACGCTCTGAATCGCTGTGCTATATGAAAATAAATATAGAAATATGTAAATACATGCATAGATCAATTGTTTAAAAAGTGGGTGTGGGGACAGAACAGGGTTTAGGAGACCTTTCCCGTGGACATGTAGAGTTGGTGGTACCTTTCTGGCATCCGAAGAGAGTAAGGAAGTCAATAGATAGCTCTATAATTCAAAGGAGAAATCTGGAGATACAGTTTAGGAAGAACTGGCATAGGGATGGTCACACAGCCCAGTATGATCGTCACGGGAGTTCAGGGG
>JAQZBX010084081.1:0-13302 GCA_029593785.1 Cabassous unicinctus | reverse complement strand
GTCTTAATTCAACATCAGAAAGAACTTCCTACTAAATGTGGTGTTCCCATAAGAGACTAGCTTTGTTAAGAGTCACTGAGCTTTCCTATTTCTATTCTACTAAAGGCAGCCCTACAGTTTTTCACCTCACTGGGCAATCTACTGCTTATTTAGAAAGATGAAGTCACCTCACCTGACTTTTCCACCAGTATCCCCCTTCCCTGGGAATGTCCCTTAGGTCCTATGAAGCCCCCAATTAGCCATTCGTTCCACATGATCCCACCCTGCCCTTGTCATGGCTAATTGGTCCAAGATCTGACACATGACCCAAGGCCAGGAAATCATTGGCTGGCAGGCAACCAATTGTGCTCTCTTTCTTAAAAACTTGAATCAAGGGTCAGAGACTGTAGTTAATCAGCTGCAGACCCTGGATGTACACACTTGGGTAGGCTCATGGCTTGTGGCACCATTGGGCTCTGTGCACATAAACAAAGCCTGCTCAGAGAGAGGTCACTGACAAAAGCAGAGAAAAGAGATACCATATGGCCACTGAGGAAGAGTGACAGGACCAAGTAGCTCCCAAAACAGAAGGAGGCGGCTTTGATTTCTACTGGCTTCAACTATCTAGTTCCTAAGGGGCTGGCTGTGACAAGGAATTTGCCTGTCAAATTCTTAAAATAAGCTTCCCTTCCTTGAGCAAGATTCAGTATGTCTGTTCCATGCAACCAATGATCCCTACTAGGACAGTAACAAATACAAACAAACTTTAATTTCTTTATTAAGAATTAGAATCTATACCACACCTCTGCCTGCAACCTTAAACAAAGCTATACTTTAAATGTTGATTCCTAGACTTTGTTCCTGCCCATCTATGATTTCTCTTTCTGTAATTGCCCATTAGATTTTAGATTTATCCTTTGCATCTTTTCTTTTATCCATAATTTAATTTTTGCCCTTTTGCACTGCATTTTAAAGGAATGCCAGGTGCTGGTTCAATATTTCACTGTTCATCTATTTCATGTCTATATTCTATTTTTAGCTTTGGTAAATATTTGTCTTCTAGGAGCTCTTTCTTGTCCTTCAATGATTTTTTAGCACATGCTTCTGTTACTTTTAAAAATTATTATATGAAATCTTAATAAGATTAAATAGTTTAAAACTTTATTTATTTTCCTGGTATAAATGAGAAACCCCTTCAAACCCCTTCATAGCAATACAGCATGGAAAGAAAATACCTAAAAGATTTAGTCAGAGACAAAAACAAGATTAGCATCTCCTTGGCTGAAATGAGAAGCAAGAGATGCCAGAAGGGAGCAGAACAATAGATTTAAGTTGAAAAGAATAAAAGAAACAGAGAACATACAACAATTCCTGTCAACCCAGAATTTTATATTTTGCTAAATTATCATTCAATTAGGAAGCAAAAATACAAAGACTTAGAAATTTGAGAAGAGATGTTCTCTAAAAGAATTATTAACAGAGAGACTATTAGGGGGTTATGGTATATAGACAGCCTCCTACTCTCAATACAATATGTCTACTAATAATTCTTTTAGAGAGTATCTCTAGTCAATAATAAATTTATATATAACATAATATATATATGTATTTCATACCCTCATACACATGCAATCATGTTGTTTATATAAGAAAGAGGGAGATCTGAAGAAAATATGGTAAAGTGTTCATGTTTGTTAGATCCAGATGATGGTATCAAATATGGCACTCTATTTTTCTGTATGTTCAAAATAGTCCATATTAAATATTTTTAATAATTTAAAACCAAAAAGTTAATTAGTTTGGCATGTACATGAACACACACTCTGCACATCTGAGAGTATTGGTAGTTGTTCTCTGGTGTGCCCATCAGATAACTGGTGTTGAAGCTGTTTTTTATGCTCTTAGTTATAATAATACCTATTGTGGGTTGTTTTAAAAAATAATGACGATTTTAAAATCAGCCATAGGTCTATGAACAATCTTTTCCCTGTATTTTAATTTAGCTTTGAGTTGTAAATCTTTTTATTTGGGGGGAGGGATTGGGTTGAGCAGGAGGATTGTCGCCAGAGGATGGTGAGAGAAAAGCATGTGCTGGCTCCCTTGGTGAAGGCAGACTATCTTTAACAGTCTCTTTCCTTGGATTCATAAATGGATTTCTGCCTCATCTTGCAGTAAATCTGAGACCAAAAGAATTCATAGGGCCTCCTAATGCACGTAATACGGCATGACTGATGAAATGTGGCAGGCACAACCCAGTATCTAGTTTTCTGAAACCCACACTGAAATGAACCATCCTGGCTAGAAAGTTAAAACAATACACAGACTTGAACAACCACCAAAAGTTATTTTCCTTGATTCAGTTGTATTCTCAGGCACTTTGCAATTTGGATTACAAAGCACTATCTGTGTATTTTCTGATGGCGGGTGACAGCTACTGTTTATTCCCAGAAACTCAAATTAATGGTTTTGTTAAATCGACTTTCACCACTGCACACATAAGTCATCCCCTGGGGAACTGTCTAAAGGTCTAAGCCAGTTTCATGTACTTCAAAATCAGTGCTCTTAAGCAAACAGCAAGAAAATTGGTTACCTGAATCTTGAAAGTCAATTGAGGTGCTGCTTGCAAGGACATAGGAGGGTCAGAAGAAATAGGTATAAAATCAGAACCAACTTCATTGGTCCTTCCCTAGCATAACAATCATGTCAGATAAATGGACCAGTGACTCCAAGACAATGGAAAAGGCTAGGATTAAGAACACCTGGGTTCCAGTTTAGTTCCTTTCTTTGGTCTCTCTCAGCCTCAGTTTTCCCATCTGTACCACTCAATAGCAGCATTATGCCTAATGATTCTATGGATGAGTGTGAAATGAAATTATCTATGTGGAAATATTTTATAAATGGTAAAATACTATATACATAGAAGGGATTAGATGACCTCTAGATAGTTGAATTTTCCATTTTTCAAGCTGGCAATTGGATTCAGTGAAGGAAACAGACTGAACCGAACCTGACCTTTCAGGGTTTGAAACTGTCTTATAAAATGGGTGCAACCATCCCAAGACTGAGCATCTGCTAAAGGTGTTGTGAGACACACATGAGAAAATTACATTGCAATGTGAAAAGGATGGGCCAAAATCAAGTGTGATCCTATGAGGAGCATTCTGCCTATTTGTCTAAACAAACTACCTTTTGTAATATGTTGATGAAAGAAGCAAAGAAATACCCGTTCTGAGAAGCAATGCCTCAGAAGAGGACTATAGGTCTCATTGTGTGGGTCAGATTTGCTGCCATTATTTGGATATTTCCAGTAGAAGTCATGACTATTTTTTTTCTTGTTTTGACTTTATCTGAGTCACCTGGAAAATTGCTACCATTCTCGATTCCATTCTTTATTGAACATCTGAAATGGAAAGACTAACCCACACAGAAACTACACATTCATGATTTGGAAATTCCGAAAAGAATATGTAAAGGAAGCTATGCATGTCTTATGTTGGGTGAAAGTGGTGTGGTTTTTTGACTATACAAATTCCCCCAATACTAGCCTATTTGAAATATCTAAAGTAAATATCATCTACTCAAACATCATAAGAAAGAACACAAGTAGTTTATATCTAAACCATAGGCCTTCCTTTAAGTACCTTGAAAACTAAGAAAGAAAGCTAACGTTTGACAAGGATTTGATCCAGATCCAAATAAAGCCCTTGTTAGGGCAATGTAAGTAGCAAGAGTACAAGATTAGGAATCATTGGCCTCAGGGGGCAGACACTTAACTCCCACATTTGTTTATTCTCCTGTAAAATGGGGATAATATATACCTGCTCTTTGCTGTACAAGGAAGGCCACAGATGGGAACTTGTTTTCAAATCTACAAAGCCCTGAGGAAATGCAAGTTATCTTGGTTACACTGATCTGCAATTTGAGGGGTTGTTTCTTTTTCTCCACTCTGTGCTGGCCATCAAGGTAATAAGGTTTTCACATGCAAAAGCAGTATTCTGCATGCTTTACGGTGGGGTTCTCAACCTGGTATCCATAGACCTTAGGGACTCATTTCAAGAGGTCTCTGTTCCTCCTATAGTTTTACCATAGATGTATATTTATATAGTGTGTGTGTGCACGCGTGCATAGAGTCCATATGTTTCATCAAATTACCAAAGGAATCCATGACCCAACCTCTTCTTCTGAGTGAGAGGAATTACCTCCCGGCAGTTAGACATTACCTACGCAATCTGTATCTCCTTGTAATTGTCCCCTTGTTTAAATGGCTGGAAGGCCTGTAATATATTTAAACTGAACAGTCTATTCTCAAACAATGTATTCTCTAAAGGAGTTTATTCCTGCTAAGGTCACCATATCTTCAAGCTTCTATTCTGTTTGCTCTCATCTGCTAGCAGGCATTGAAATATTGATATTCCGATTAAGTTTAGAGGGAGACTCTGAAGGCCAAGGCCCAAAGATGGTAACCAGGAGACTTTACTGTTTTGATAAATCTTTTCTTTGTTGGAGAAACTATCAGAATACAGTTCAATGTAAAAAGTAGCACACTACAAATTTGAAAGCTGAAGACTTCCATTGCAGCCTTGCAGCAAACTGGACAGGGGACAATTTATTTCTTTCAACTGATTTATTAGCTAATTGGTCGATACTTTCTTGATAATACCTAAAACAGTCTTTCCACTGATGGCAGCAGGCCTTCAGCATGCTGCTACATCAACAGGCAACAATCTCTCATTTTATCAGAGGACTCTACCCATCACAAGAAAGCCATAAACCAAATCTGATGGAGTACTACATTAGGTTCATGGATTCTCAATTCAATTTTTTTTAATTAAAAAAAATTTTTTTTAAAGAAGCTTTAGATTACATAAAGATTACATAAAAAATATAGGGTATTTGGGAAGCAGATGTGGCTCAAGTGGTTAGGCTTCCGTCTACCATATGGGAGGCCCCGGGTTCGATTCTCAGAGCCTCCTGGTGAACGCAAGCTGGCCTGCAAAGTGCGGAAAGCTAGCAATGCAAGATGACGCAACAAAGGGAGGCAAGCAGACACAGAAAAACGCACAGTGAATGGACACGGAGCACAAGCGGGGCGGGGGGTGGGGCGTGTAAATAAATAAATAAAATAAAATCTTAAAAAAAAAAGTATATATGTATAGGGTATTCCCAAATGCCCCACTCCCTCCCCCTCCCCCTCCCTCACTTTCCCACATTAACAACATTCTTCATTCGTGTGGTACATTTGCTACAATTGATGAACACTTATTGAAGCATTGCTACTAACCATGGATTATAGTTTACGCTCTCTCCCGCACAATTTTGTAAGTTATGACAAAATATATAATGGCCTGTATCCATCTCAATTCAGTTTTAATGAAGTTCATCGTCTCTCTATGTCACATAAACAATATCTAAGTTTCCTTCAGTTTTTAAATTCTAGGACTGCTATGATCACTACAAAGAGGTATATGTTTCCTTCTATTAGCTAGTTGGGAAATAATACATGTTTGTAAACCAAGGCTTATTGCCATGGAAGCAGCTGAGCCCAAACCAATAGACCCAGAGCCTGAAGAACATTGAATGATTTTGAAGATCTAAGCAAAAGCAGAGTGTGTACTTTTTGTTCTTGATCAAAATAATCAATACAGACCTTGCCAAGACTTCTTAAGGTGGAAAGGGCTGGGATTTTATGCAAAACTTTAACCTTTCCTAGGCAATGTAAAATGCCCTCAAACCTCTACACCTGAATGCAATGAAATATTTTAATGATTTTACGGTGCTTTGTGCATTCGATCTCATTTGCAAATAGGCATGAGTCATTGTTTTTTACAAAAAGAATTAGGCTTTTTTAAAAAATCTCCCGCAAAATTCTTTTAGCCACCATCTCCTAGTAGGATTAGTTTGTTTGTTTTTTTTTAAATAGGAGGGTGATGATTAATAATTTGTCTGCATTGAAGCATCAGTATCTTCATTAATAACATCAATTTCCCATGAAATATCTCAAAATAGATGGCTTGTCCAAGTTTTAAAACAAGAAAATAAATCTCTCAGAAGTGAAATTGGTGCATCCACATGGCAATCAGTAAAGAGGAAACAATGTAAAATGTGCTTAATATTTATTTCTTAAGTTCCCTCCTGTACCTAGGTATTCGGCATGTATACATGCCCTATGTTTACTGTGAAAATACTATAGTAGTATGTGGATTGAATTCATGGCCAAACTAGCAAACAAATGGCCATTTTCATATGCTCTTAATATCTAATCTTAGTATTCATTTTCTTTAAATGCAAATATCTGTATGTATATGTGTATCCATCCATACATACATACATATTTACTTATATCCATGGACACACAGAATTAGATACAGACACTCTAATCTTGAATCTCCCTTTTGTTTTCATTTAAATCCAAAAAGTTTAGTTTAACATCTCAGGTTTAAATACCAGATTTTTACAGTGAGAGTGCAAATAACAAGGGGGTTAAAAAAACAGTTGCATCTTGCATGCATCTGCCTCAAAAGAATCTTATCTAGAGTCAACCCCATTGGCTGAAACCATCTTCTCTTGTGCATTGTACTTGATTCATTGTGTCACCTGTCTCTTGTTTGTCTATAGATTAGCACAAAAATGTCATTGCAAACTAAGTGAATAGGGCACAGCCTCAGCACCTGCCACTTTTAAAACTCTTTAGAAGATTCCCTTGTTTATTTTGTAGGCACCCAGGGGGGCACTTAAATAACTGCATTGAAACAAACAATGCTGCTGATGATTAAGGAGGCTTTTCACATGAAAATTCACTTCAGAAAAATGTTTTGCAGATGTACTGAAGAAAACTGTATCACTAAGAACCACTCAAAATACTTTGGTGGACCAAAACACCTTTATATTTTCCCTGGCAGTCTGCCAAGTTCACTGCCAGCTTGAAAAGAATTCTATAGCTGGAGGCTAGAGCAGAAACTGCAATGATTTAAAAGAGAATTGGCTACAGTAAGAACGATAATGCCCTATATCGTTAAAATGCAACTGGCATCTTAGCCTCCCTACAGTTCTTTGAAAATGTGCTTACTCTTCAACTATTTACAAGGAAAAATGCAGAGACAATTGAAATCACAGGAAATAAAAATTATTTTAAAAGACTGAGATGTATTTGCCAAATGATTTACAGTAGTGCTTATAAAATAATGACATGTTCTCAACTGTTAAATGAGTAAGATATCCATGCAGAAATTTTGCTCATTATGAAACTCACCCCCATCAAACACAAACCATGCTCATGACATGCTAAATTAATTAATTCAGGCTGTAAACACAAAAAACAGTTGGCTTAAAATTAAGATGTGAACACAAACGGACAACATCCTGGTGTGATCAGTTTATCTTAGCATTTGCAGAAACAACGGGACCTTGGGTTACTTTTTTTTCTGGGTGATTTTCAAGATTTGTTCTGATGAGCTAAGGGAAATCATAGAAAGCCCATGGACCAAATTAAAAGGCATCTCCTGGGTGTGGTACAGACAACCAGGAGGAGCATCTGTCCAGTAGTTTAGATTTATAATAACAACACAGATATGCCTTTAGATTTAGCATTCAACACATTATACTTCCTGAGGTAAGAAGGAGTAAAATTCTCTTTCAGTTGACTACCCATTTAAATTGCTCTTATGAATACACAAATGTCAATGGGAAAGTCAAGAGTAATTTCCTGGAAAACCCACCATGGGAACCATGGAGAAGTAGCACTCAATTTAGCATACCAGTCCTGTACTGCGTGCCAAAGCAATACAAAGTTATACATGGGACCCGCCCTCAAGGGGCTTAATCGACAGGGGAGACAGATGCATAAATAATATCAGCCAAGGGAGAAAAGCACTCTCTTGGAGGAGTCTATCAAGTGCAGTGGGAACATAGATGAGGGAATATTTTCTGAAAACCCAGGAAATATATAATTGGCTAAAAATTGAAGACTTTTGATCATTCTAATTCAAACTCCACAATTCCATCCCCAAAAGCCACACCCATCCTTACAGTCAAAAAAAGAATACCTGCCACTAATTAGGGACTTCATTCCCCATTGTGTAAACAAAGTGTTGCCTGTGAAACTTGGAAAAGTCTTCATGAAAATAACCAAACACAGAGAATTTAATTCCACATGCATTTAATTCTTTCCTGATGATCTCATATCCCATTAATATGTTAAATCTGTATTTCTACATTGGCGTTGAATTCCTGAATTCCAGACATTTGACTTCCTTCTCGACATTTCTAGATCTCTGGCACCTTCAATTCAACATACCACAACCTAAATTCATCATCTCCCCTAACCTTTCTTAAATATGAACCCATCTTCCCTTAGCTAACCATCTAAGGCCAATCTTTGGATGTCATTTGTCTTAGTTTATGAAGGCTTCCGGTGCAAAAAAACAGAAATTGGTTGGCTTTTATAAAGGGTAGAAGCTTACAGTTCTGGAGGCCACAGAAATGCCCAAATCAAGGCACCATCAGAGATACTTTCTCACTAAAGATCATCTCCTGGCGGATCCTGGAGTCCTGCCACATGACAAGGCAAGATGACAGCTGATCTCTGATGTTCCTGAGGTCCTCTCTCTCTCATGGCAGGGTCAAAATGGTGGCAGCTCTCTTTCTTTGTGCATTTCTGCTTCCGATTTTCAGATTATATAAGACACTAGTAAGTGTGCGGAGACCCGACCTGGGTCATGCCTCACTGACATAGTCCATTTAAAGGCCCTAAAATGATCTAATCAAGTGATCTAATCAAAGTTCCCTTAACTGAATCTAATCAAAAGTCCCCATCTACCCTGTGTTTACAGGCATAGGTATGGGTTAGCTTAAGAACAGAATTTTCTGGAGTCTACAAAAGACAAACCAAGACATCATTCTTAACTTCCCCTTGTCTAAGACTCCTACTTTATAGCCAATCTATCTATTGAATCTAGTCTTGTTGATTCGACCTTTCATTTGTCTCCATCTCCACTCCAGAACCCTACTACAGGCACAATTGTCTTTCACTAGATTGCCATGGTGGTCTCCTAAATTATCTCCCTACTGATACCTTATCCTCACAGAAATACACCTACTGGAGCCAAAATGATTCTAAACTCAAATTTTGGTTCAGCACTGCCCTAGCTGAAACATTACAAAGGTTGATCACTGGCCATATGACAAAGTCTAACCTCTTCATTGCATCTTAAAACAGGCACATCATAAGCTGGCTCCTAAATATCGCTCCAGGTTCACCTCTTCCCAGCTCACACTCAAGCATAATAAATTCTTTGTCTTACAAAGCACCACTGCCAGAAAAGCCCTTCTCCCAACTCATTGCTGACTAACTCCTTCTGGTCCTTCGGATTCAGCATAGCTGTCACCTTTTTCAGGAAGTCTTTGGCAACACCCCCAATGGCTGGCCTAGATGCTATTTTCCTGGACTTACTAAAATCTTAGCATATATCACACTTCATTTTAATTGCCCGTGTTCTTGACTACATTCCCTACTAGATTATTAGTGCTGCAAGGTCATATTTTCTCTTGTAGCTCCAGTTCCTAGAGTAGTTCTGGGCACATAGTAAGTGATGAGTTTTATTTTGGGGTTAAACAAATATATGCAACACATGGTGTAGACTACAAAGATGCTCTAAGTCAGGGGTTCTTAACCTTTTTTGTTCCATGGACCCTTCTGCCAGTCAGGTGAAAACCACGGACCCCTTACTGAGTCCACACTATACTGTGTGTTATTTAATAAATATATCACACTTGCACCAACACATCCCCACAAGAATAAGGTTCTTTTGAATTTCAGTTTAAGCTCACAGACCCCTTGTTAAGAACCCCTGCTCTAAGTCAATGCCTAATCCCATCAGATATTGCCCTCATGGGTTAAAACTATAGTTTAAAATATAAATATATGTACATGTGCATATATATGTATTGATATTTATATAATTACAGTCATTTATATTTATATAAAAGCTCTAGGCGGAATGATAACTGTGAAAACAGTAATAATGAGTGTGATAAGCCTGAAAACAACAAAAAGCCCCAGAAACAAAGAAGAAATACTTAATTCCAGTGTTAGACAAAGCACACTAATGTAGGTGGTCAAATACAAAGAGTCTCAAAGTATTACTTTGACTAGGTACCTCAGAGTTTAAAGTTCCACCAGTGGAGATAGATGCTTTCAAGGTGAACATGACTCCCTACTAGGAGTTCTTTTTGAAAATGTAAATGCTCTTAGGAAAAAAGTCACCTTAAGTCTCCAGATGCCTTCATGCCAATTAGCTTATAGAATCACCTTTTCCTGGAACAGGAGCCCTGAGGGTAGGGTGAGTCTAATGGGGACAATAGAAGCAAACTATACCTCCTTCATCATTATATCCAGAACTTTTGCTACCAGAGTCCTATGCTTCCCAGGTTTTGGTTTTCCACATGTAGGTTAAATTGCAAAAAATAAAAATAAAAATAAAAATTGGGAATCAATTTTTGAAAGTTCACTATCTCATTTTCAACATTAATGAAGTATATAACTCAAGTACACTAAACTATACATATTTAAAGTGTACCATCTGATCAGTTTTGAAATATGTAAATCATCACCTCAAAAGTTTCCTTGTACCCCTTTATAACTTATCTCTCCCTCTACCCTCTTCTCTGGCAACCAATGATCTGATTTCTGTCACTATGAATTAGTTTGCACATTCTAGAGTTTCATATAAATGAAATCATATAGTATGTAGTCTTTTTTGCAAGCCTTCTTTCACTCAGTATAATGATTTTGAGATTCATCTATGTTGTTGCATATATCAGCTAACATTTTATTGTATCAAGCGGTATCTTCTAAACTGTTCCTTCTTCTATCATAATAATTTTATAAAAGAGAAGTAATTTTAACCATCAAAAGGGAGAAAGAATAAGTTCTCCAAATAAGGACAGTTGTTTTCAAGAAGGAACAATTGACAACCTTACACTGACAAAGAGTAAGGTCTGTAGGTAAAACTGCACACGACCCACCACCCAAGCCAGTTCTTCTCCTGGCCACGAAGGAAGAGTGCTGCCCCTCACAAAGCCCTATACTCCTCATTCAAGGAGGGAGAAAAGCAGATCCCTCTTGAGACCCGTCTCCATGGTAACCAGCTAGCAATTGACAATGTGGCAGCAGTTGGGCCTCCTGAAAGGGAAAATCTTCAACTGAGACCAGGCTACTGAGAGGCCCAAGAAGGGACAGCTCATACCCAGGCCCCATGAAGAGGCCCTTCCCTTTATTGGGAAAGCCCCTGGAGGGCGTTCAGAGAGATGGGTGGAGAAGGGAAGAGGAATCTCTTGGCATCAGGCTGCTCTAAAATGGCAGCAGGCGTGTGTGCCACAGAGCACGGGCCTTCATGTAAGTCGGACACCACCCCTTAGAATCTGGGCGACTCTAAGCAAGTTAATGAGTCTTTCTAAGGCTCACTTTCCTCTGTAAGTTTAGGCAATTTTGGGGCCTCTGCATTGGACCATTGAGGTTATATTCTTGGATCTCCTGCCTTTGCTCCAGATAGCACGTGCACGCCCCCATGCTGTCCTGGGGACTGAAAGGCAGAGGCAGGTGTCTGATGGTGGCATTTTAGGCCTGAAGGGGTGGGAGCCTATACCCTGGAGAAATATGGCAGGTGAGTGGGGCTTAAATTCAGATGCCCCACATGCCTCTCAAAGGCAAGGAGGCCCCACATTCCCAGCATCAGTGGCTCGGTGTGAGTGTGTGAGTTTCCGTCAAGCCATTTCACACACTGCTCCCCATCTGCTCCCAGGATGGCTGATCTGATTTCCAGCTATGGGTGGTTCCATTCTATGACAGCCTGACAGCAAAGCACATTGGTAAAGAATTAGGTTCTGGCAGGTTCAAATCCTGGTTCTACCCCTTGACAACTAGGTAATCTTAGATGGTTATCGAATATTTTCAAGCCTCAGTTTCCTCATGATAATGATTCATTTTATAAAGTTGCAGCAAGAATTAAATGTGAAAATGAATGTAAAATGTTTAGCAAATACAGTAGGTCCACAATAAAGATCAACCTTGTTGTAACTCTTCAGATTTTCCCTTGGCAAGTTAGAAGCTTTCTTGGTGCCCTTCTCCCACTTAGTACTGCCCCAGGATTCTGCTGAAACAATGAGGATCCTATAAGAAGTAAAAGGTCTACATCATTCTCAACACTGGTAAACATCAGAGTTACCTGTGAAGGTTCATAAACATGCAAATAACATTTTGGAGAGTAATTCAGTTAATCAGTTTAGGGCAGGGCTACCTATTTGTTTGTTTGCATTGCATTGTTTTGTTTTTAAAGATTGCCCAGTATGTAGCCAAGACTGAGTACCATTGGTCTAGAGCAGGGATCAGCAAACTTTTTCAGTAAAGGACCACCCAGATGGTAAATATTTTAGGCTTTGCAGGTCACACACATTTTCTTTCACATAGTCTTTTTTTTTATAACCCTTAAAATTTTTAAAAACATTCTTAGCTCAAGAGCTGGATTAAAATAGGTCTTGGCCAGATTTGGCCCACAGGTTATAGGTTTCAAAACCCCTGGTCTTGAGATCTCAGCCCAGGAGGTTATGTGACCTAATAAATTCTTTGGTTTGACCTAGAATCCAATGACCACATGACTGGACTCTGCCAATTCTGTGATTCTCTACCTGCTTCACTCTACACCTCTAGCAAGCTATTGCAGGGCTGCATTGCAGCTGGGAACAAGCTCCCCTTGAAGTCTGCAGAGTGGGGAGTGTTGGCAGAGCCTGGGCAGTGGAGTTCTCACCAGAAGAGCATGAGTCAGCACCATGCTGAGTTCAAGCATGGATATATGTCACTACTGCCAGAGCATTATCATTTAAAAGCATTTATTGAGTTTCCTTCATCTAATTCATCCTGCAGAAATTAGAAATTGCTCCTCTTGCACTCAATAAACTTTTGGCAGTTAGCCCTCTGAATTGGGACTCTGTACTACCCCTGAGTGAAAAGATCTTTCTGATGGGTGAAGACTGGGCCTCCAATTACAGCATTTGTTTTAACACAGCTGACTCCATAGAGCCACTGATGGAAACCCATTGTATAACCTTTCATGGCAAACTTCTCAAGGCACAGGTGGGATGTACAGAGCCATCCCCATCACAGCTGAGCCACTTCCTCAAGGCTAGGCATCTAACTCCCCCAGAGCCTACGTATTGCTCTTTATATATTTGCTGCAGGACTATTGAGATCTCTCACACCCTGAATAAGTTCTGCCATGCTGAATCAGAACTTTAAGGAGGCAGCTGTTGAACAGCTTTTTTTTTTTTTTT
>JAQZBX010084079.1:0-13300 GCA_029593785.1 Cabassous unicinctus | reverse complement strand
TTTCTCTGTTTTCTATTTCATTGGTTTCACTAATACTTGTATTATTTATGTAAGTGCACTTTAGGTTTAATTTGCTTTTTTTTTTTTTTTCTATTTTCTTGGTGTGTGTATTATTTAGCCAAAAGGGTGATGATGTAAAGTACCAGAAACTGTTGACTTTTATAAAATGTATTTATTTGGCATAAAATCTTACAGTTACAAGGCCCAAAAGCAGGGGTTCTTAACAAGGAGTCTGTGAGCTTGTATTGAAATTCATAAAAACATTATTCTTGTGGGGACATGTTGGTGAGTGTGTGATATATTTATTAAATAATACACAGTATAGTGTGGACTTAGTAAGGGATCTATGGTTTTCACCTGACTGGCAAAGGTGTGCGTGCAACAAAAAAGGTTAAGAACCCCTGCCTGAAAGAGGCCAATTCAAGGTACCACGAGAGGTACTTTCTCACCAAAGTCAGCTGCCACGTGTTAAAGCAAGATAGTGGGTGGTCTCTGCCTGGTCTCTCCTTCCTTCTTCCTCTTAAGGCTCCATGGTCCCAGCTTCTCTCCATATCAGCTGTAGCCTGGCATAGGGCTCGTTTCTTTCCAGACCTTCTCAGCTGCTTAGCTGCTCTGTTCTCTTCATCTGCAAACTCTCAGGTGAATGGCTCATCTCTCCCAGGAGCCCCAGGATCAAACATGACAGAGGTCTCTCCTCTTTCCGTGCACGGAGCTCTCAATCTTCTTTGTGTCATCTTGAGTGAATGTCCGTTTATATCAGCACACCCGGTGGGGGCGGGCTCAATCTGAGTCATGCCCTACTGATGTGGTCGAATCAAAGTCCTAATCTTAACAGGTAATTTAATTAAGACGTGTCAGCTGAATCTAATGCATTCAAAGGGAATCACACCTGGAGGAATAGAGTAGTTTGCAAACATAATCTCTCTTTTAGGGATTCATAAATAATCTCAAACTACCACAGTGTACAAACTTAGATCATTGACTATAGACCCTTTTATTTATTTTAAAATATAGATTTTATGGTATATATTTTTATTCTTAGAGCTTCATTAGTTGAATTCCAAGGATTTTCATATATTGTTTTCCTTAACATTAAGTTGGAAATACAGTTTTTAAATTTAAAAACATCTTCTTTGCTGCCTGTTTTAAACTTATTGTATAATTGCATTGTATTGTGCAATTTTCTAGTTTTGTATGATTTCCAAACATTTGAATTTTTTCATATATCTTATGATTAATAATTTTTCATTTAATGCCCTTATGTTCAGAGAATTTCTTTTGTATAATTTTACTTATTTGATCATTATTGAGACCTGTTTTATGGCCCTGTATGTAGTCTATTTTGATGAATGTTTATGTCCACTTGAAAAAAAAAGTGTATCCTTAAGTTATCTGGTGAAATGTTCTATAAATATCAATTAGAGCAAATTGGTTGAGAATGATTTTCAAAAATTTTTTATGATTTTATTTTTTGCCTACCAGATATTTCAATTACTGAGAGACAAGTATTAAAATCTCCAACTATCATGTCTTTTTGTATTTCTCCTTTTATCTCAATTTTTGCTTCCTGTATTTTGAAACTCTCTTCTGAGGAGTATTCATAGTTAATATTTATCAATTCTTACTGTATCAATATTTTCTTCATTATGAAATCTCTTTATAGTGCTGATTATTCCATTTCCTTGAACTCTACTTTGATGAAAAGCAAGGCAAGTTTTTTATTGCAGTTTTTATAAAAATTATAATCAAGTTTATTGAAACATTCATAAAATATACAATCCATCTAAAGTGTACCATCTTGGTATAATCGCAGAGTTGTGCATTCATCCCTTCAATCAATATTAGAGCATTTTCATTACTCTACATAAAACAAAACCAACCAACCAAACAAAAAACTCTATCCCTTAGTAGTCAACTCTCAGTCTCCCTCTTTGTCCCCTGCCATACATAACTGCTAATCTATTTCCAGCTCTACAAATGTATTTGTATTTACATTTTGTATAGATAGAGTCAAACATTTATGTAGTACTATGTTTTATGATATATATATATATATGTATATAATTTTTATTTTCAGCCTAACTGGGTTTTGATATTTAAAGAGTTTCTTATAAACAACATACATTTAGATTTTGGTGTGTGTGTGCACATGTATACATGCAGCAAGCATGTGTGTGTGCATGTACGTTTGTTTAGTTCATTATAACTTTATCTGCATTTTAATTGAAGTTTATATTCCATTCCATTATTGGTTGATTTTAAGTCTCCCACCTTAGTATTTGTTCTCCAGTTATTTTTCCTCTTTTTCTACTATCATTTTGGGTAAATCACTTTTACCTTCTGTATTGACTTATAAACTTTATCTCATGCTATGATGATGATTATTATAATCGTTACTTTAGAGCAGGGTTTCTTAAACTTTTTTGTTCCATGGACCCCTTTGCCAGTCAGGTGAAAACCACAGGCCCCTTCTCAGAATGAAGTGGCAGATATTTTTATGATCTAAACTTCCCTGTGGATTTATAGGTCAGAGAAAATAAAGATAATATTTTAATTTTTTTCAATTCAAGCTCACAGACCTCCTGAAATCTTTCCGTGGACCCCTTGGGGGTCCATTGACCCCTGGTTAAGAACCCCTGCTTTAGAGATTACAAAATGCAGGGCTTAACTTCAAATATTATACAATTAATGAACAAGAAGATTCTTACAATATTACAATTTTCATTACTCTCTTTTCATACTTTGTAATCTTGTTGTCTTATCTTTGAGCTCCACATTTGCTACAAATACCACAACACAATGCAAATTTTTAAAAATATCTAATTGTCTTTGAAAGAAACTGGTAGACAGATAGAAATATATATATTATATATAAATTAGAAAGAAAGTTTTTTATATTTCTAAAACAGTTACCCAATTTTGGGCCTTTTAATTTAATGTTGCAAATTTCATGCTCCATTTCGCATCATTTTCTGTCAGAACAAAAACTGTTTTGGCATTACTTATAGAGTCGTTCTATTGGAGAAGAATTCTTTCCAATCTTGTCTGATGATGGCAATATTTTGCCTTTGGGTTTTTGAAGAATTTATTGCTGGATATGGTAATTTGATGTTCCAGGTTAACTGTTATTATTATTTCTATTATAGTTAGTATTATTATTTTAGCACTTTAAAAATTATTTACCCCATGTCTTCTGGCACCCATTGTTTCTGGTGATGTCATCCTTTATTAGTATTATTGTTTGCCCATATGCATGTATCTTTTTTGTGTGTGACTGCTTTTAAGATTTGATTTTTATCTATGGTTTTCAGCAGTTTGAATCTGAGTTGTTTTTCCTTGATTGATCTTGCTTATGTCTTGCTGAGTTTACTGGATCCATGGATTGATTTCTTTCATCAATTTTGAATAATTTTCAGCCATAATCTCTTAAATATTTCTTCTGGCATTTTCCCTTTTACTTTTTTTTTGGGACTCCAATTACAGGTACTTTAGGATATTGATACTCTCATACATATATTAGAAGCTCTGGTGTGTTTTTCTTAGCATTTATTTTCTTTGTTAGAAAAGTTGTGTGTTCACAGAACAATCATGCATAAAATACAGGATTCCCATACACCACTCCACCATCTACAATTAGCATTGGTATGGAAAATTTCTTACAATTGCTGATAGCACATTTTGATAATTGTACTATTAACTAAAGTTCAAGGTATAATTTAGGGTTCACTGTGTAGTGTAGTTACATGGACTTTTAAAAAAAATTTATTCTGGTAACATATATACAGTCAAACATTTCCCCTTTTAATCACATTCAGATACATATTTCAGTGCTGTTAATTGCATTCACAATGTTGTACTGCCATCACCTCTATTCATTACCAAAACTCTTCCATCATTCCAAATAGGAACCCTGTATAGCTTAAGCCTTAACTTCCCATTCTCTATCCCCACCCTATCCCCTGATAAACTATATTCTAGGTACTGACTCCCTGAGTTTGCTTATTCTAATGATATCAAATCAGTGAGATCATACAACATTTGTCCTTTTGTGTCTGGGGTATTTCACTCAACATGTTGCCTACCAGGTTAATCCATTGTTGTCACAAGTATCAGGACTTCATTCCTTTTATGGCTGAATAATATTCCCTTGGATTATATACCACCTTTTATTTATCCATTCATCGGTTGCCGGACACTTGGGTTGCTTCTATCTTTTGGCAATTGTGAATAATACCACTATGATCATTGGTGTGCAAATGTCTGTTTGAGTCCCTGCTTTCAGTTCTTTGGGTATATACCTAGTAGTGTGATTGTGGAGTCATGTGGTCGTTTCTATACTTAGCTTTCTGAGGAACTGCCAAACTGTTTTCCATAGCAGCAGTGCCATTCTACATTGCACCAGCAATGAATGAGGGTTCCTATTTTTGCATAACCTCTCAAACACTTGTTATTTCCCATTTTTTAAATAGCACCCATTCTAATAGGTGTGAGATGGTATCTCTGTGTAGCTTTTATTTGCATTTCCCTGATAGCTAATGACAATGAACATCTTTTCAAGTGCTTTTTGGCCATTTGTCTATCTTTCTTGGAGAGATGTCTATTCAAGTCTTTTGCCAATTTTGTAATTGGGCTGTGTGTCTTTTTATTGTTGAGTTGAAGAATAGCTTTATATATTCTGGATATTAATCCTTTACCGGATTTGTGGTTTACAAATATTTTCTCCCATTGTGTAGGTTGTCATTTTACATTCATGGTAAAGTCCTTTTAGGATTGAAAGTTTTGCTTTTGAGGAGGTCCCATTGATCTATTTTCTCTTTTGTTGCTTGTGCTGTGGGTGTAAAGTGCAATTGTCAACACAAGATCCTGAAGATTCTTCCCTATGTTTTCTATGAGTTTGTTAGTTCTAGATCTTAAATTTAGGATATTTGATCCAATTTGTGTTGATTTTGTATATGGTGTGAAGTAAGCATCCTCCTTCTGTTTTTAGCCAAATGGAAATCCAGTTTTAACAGCACTATTTGTTGAAGAGACTATTCTTTTCCAATGGAGTGGCCTTGCTCGCTTGTCAAAAATCAGTTGGTCATAAATGTGAGGGTTGATTTATGAGCTCTCAATTCGATTCCAATGGTCTATATGTCTGTGACTGTGCCAGTACCATGCTCTTTTGATTACTGTGGCTTTGTAATAAGTTTTAAGATCAGGAATTGTGAGTCCTCCCACTTGATTTTTTTTGGTAAGATGACTTTAGCTCTTTGGGGACCCCTTACCCTTCCATATATTTGATTATGGACTTTTTCATTCCTGAAAACAAAGTTGTTGGAATTTGATTATGATTGCATTGAATCTATAAGTTTCTTTCATTAGAATTAACATCATAATATTTTTTTCCATTCCATAAACATGGAATGTTCTTCCATTTATGTCTTCTTTGATTTCTTTTAGCAATATTTTGTAGTTTTCTGTGTACAAGTCCTTTTTATCCTTGGTTCGATTTATTTTTAGATATTTGAATCTTTTAATTGCAATTGTGAATGGAATTTTTTTCTTGATTTCTTCTCCTAATTGCTCATCGCTTGAGTATGGAAACAGTACTGATTTATGGGTGTTGACCTTGTACCCTGCCACTTTGATGAATTCATTTATTAGCTCTAGAATCTTTGTTGTGGATTTTTCACGATTTTCTACATATAAGATCATGTCTGCAAATAGGGAAAGTTTTATATCTTCTTTTGCAACTTCTATGACTTTTATCTCTTTTTCTTGCCTAATTTCTCTGGTAAGAACTTCCAGTTCATTGTTGAATAACAGTGGTGATAGTGGTTATCCTTGTCTTATTTCTGATCTTACACAGAAATCTTTCAGTCTTTCATTATTAAGTAGGATGTTAGCTGTAGGCTTTTCATACATGTACCATATATGCCAAGTTGAGGAAGTTTCCTTCTATTCCTAGTGCTCTTTTTTTAATCAAGAAGCAATGCTGGATTTTGTCAAATGCCTTTTCTGCATTGATTGAGATGACCATGTGGGTATTTTCCTTCATTGTGTCAATGTGGTACATTACATTAATTGATTTTTGCACGTTTAACCAACCTTGCATATCATGGATAAATCCCACTTCATCATCACGTATAATTATTTTAATATGCCATTGAATTTGTTTGTTGAGGATTTTTGCATCTATATTCCTAACAGATATTTGTCTGTAGTTTTCATGTAGTACCTTTATCTGGCTTTGGTATGAAGGTGATGTTGGCCTCATAGAACCAATTAGAGAGTGTTTTTTCCTCTTCAATTTTTTTGTAAGAGTTAGAGCAGAATTGGAATTAGGTTTTTTTGAAACGTTTTGTAGAATTCCCCTGTGAAACCATCTGGCCCTGGACATTTCTTTGGGAAGTTTTTGATTACTGATTCAGTCTCTTTACTAATAATTGGTTTGTTGAGATCTTCTATTTTTTCTTTAGTCAATGTAGGTAGTGTGTGTTTCTAAGAATTTGTTCATGTCATCTAGATTATTTAATTTGTTGGTGTACAGTTGTTCACAGTATCTTATTATAGTCCTTTTTATTTCAGTGGAGTCAGTAATAATGTCTCCCTTTCCATTTCTAATTTTCATTTCTCTTTTTTTTTTTTTTATCAGTATAGCTAAAGGCTTGTCACTTTTATTGATCTTTTCAAAGAACCAACTTTTGGTTTTGTTAATTCTCATTATTGTCTTTCTTTTTTTTTGGCTATTTTCACTTTTAATTATTCTCTTTTCTTTCTGCTCCTCAGCCTCATTAAATGGCTTGTCTTTGAGTTCACTGATTATTTCTTCTACCAACTCCAATCTATTCTTGAAACACCCCTGGCATTTTTCATTTCAGTTATTGTGGTTTTTAACTCTAGTAGTTCTGTTTTATTCCTTTTTAAAATTTCTGTCTCTTTACTAAGACTCTTATATTCCTCATTCATGGTTTTCTGATATTCTTTAGTTCTTTCTCTACACTTTCTTTCATCTCCTTGAGCATTTTTAAGATGATTTTTAAAAAAAAGTTTTGTTCATATATCTACATTCTCACCTTCTTCACTGGTGTTTTCTGGATTTTTATCCTTTTCCTTTCAGTGGGCCAGCATTTCCTGTTTCTTTATTTGCCTTGTATTCATTTGTTTCACACTGTACATTGTAATATTTTAAATGGGATTTACTCCCTGAGATTTCTGTTTCCTGGTTTTTTTAACCAGCTGATAGTAAGACAGAGATTTTCTTGAGCTTCTGCCCTCTTATCAGGAAAGTCTGCTCAAGGCAAATGCAGTGAGCCATCTTTTCCCTGTCTGTTTTCCTCTGTTTTGTCCTGGGCTTTTGCTTGCTAGTTGTTTTGGAGTTCCCATGTTTACAGGAGTTTGGTTGTCCCCTGTGTTTCCCAGGAGACAGATCTCTCTCTCAAGGTGGTTTGAAGCTGGCAAGCCTTTGCTGTCTGCCTCTATAGTTTCCAACACTACTTCTGTTGTTTCAAGCTGCTTTTTCCCTGGAAAGCAAACTCTGGGAGGAGGGGCACATTGGAAAGAACTTTCCAAAGTCACTTTTTCCCAGCCAAAACAGGTCCAGGGACCCACAAAATGAGCACAGCCAGTCTCCAAATTGCCCTGGGTAATGGATCAGGAAGGGCACCGAAGGCTTCTCTGACTCTCCCCAGTGCTGAGATTTCTGGCCTGGCTAGCCAAAGCAGCTGTCTAACTAACTCTCCCCCACAGCCCTGAGGAATCTCCGCATCTTTAAGTCTGCCGCCTCTGTCTGAGGAGGGTTGAAATTATGGTTGGTGCCACCTTTTTCTGACAGGTTGTAATAATAGCTACCCTCAGAGCTAGACCCCTAGTGATCCAAATTCCCTAATCAAAAACTGTGATCAGGGAGCAGGTGTAGTTCAGTGGTTGAGCTCCTGCTTCGCATATACAAGGCCCTGTGTTCAATCCCTGGTACTTCCTAAAACAACAACAACAACAAAACTGTGATCAGTGATCAGCCGTGTCCATCTTCTGTTTTTTGGGAAGAGGATTTTTTATGTCCCTTTCTGTCACTAGCAAGCTAGACAGGGGCTGGACTCCATGGGGGCCTGCCACAGAAGCGGGGTGCACCAGAAGGCAATTTACTTTTTTTTTTTTTTTGCCATCATTTGTCAGCCTCTTCTTCCTACTTTTCACTGATGCTGTACAGTGTTCTTCTGGCCTCCAGAGTTTCAAAATAGTTGTTTCAGTCAGCTCCGGCCTGTCTAATATCTGTTTTGGTGGAAAGCTTGAATCCAGAAAATTCCTGCTCTGCCTTCTTCCTACAATCCTCCTCCCTGTTAACTCTGCTCTGGTTTTCCACCATTTTTTTCCCCTTTATTTTTCAGTTTCAATACTTTTTAGTCACTGGGGTTCAAGTTCATTGATTCTTTCTTCTTCTGAGTCTAGAATGATCTTATATTCATCTACTGATTTCTTTATTTATGATATTGTATTTTCTATTTCTAACATTTCTGTTCAATTCTTTTAATGCTTTCATATCTCTGTTGAAATTTGTCATCTGTTTTTCCATTAAATCCTTCTGACTTTTCTCTTATTTTAAAATCCATGAATGTTGCTTCCAACAACTGGGCCATCTTTGCCCTTGCTGTTGATTGTTTCTACTCTTGACCATGGGTTGTTTTTCTTGCCTTTTGTGGTGTTTAATTATATATCGGAAATTATATACATATATGAAAGATACAGAGGTAAAAATATTTATCTCCACAAAAGAGCAAACCTTTTTTTATGTGAAGCTGCTAGATGAGGAAACTAAAACAATGTGACCTGTAATTGAGTGCCCTTGACCACTCAGTGAAAACCTGTAGGAAATTGTTAGTGGTGGGCACATTCTCTCTCTCTGGCTGGTGCTTCTCAAATTCTTATCTGTCATGCCAGTCCTCATGTCATCACTGAACACGTGTCAAATTTTCAGGTAGTTTCTCTTTACCTCTTTCTATCACAGATTCTTTCTCCTCTCTCAGTTCAGCTTCCAGTGGGAGGACCTGTGTTTTCTTGTGTCCTATGAAAGGCTCATAACTTTTTGAAGTTTTAGGCCACTTAGGTTACCTTATTTCCTTTACTTTCTCTTTTAGTGATTCATAAAAAACACACAAAAATTGTAGAATACCCAGATTGTTTTTGTTTTTAGTGGGAAAATGGCAGTCTCTTGGATATTCTATATTCTAATGTTTTTGTTATTTTATAATATCCATATTACTTTTTATTTATGTGAATAGTAAGGAATTTGAATTGTTAATTTCAAGGTGGTAATTGTTTCTATCTTGTTTTCAATGCTTAGTTTTAAAACAATGTTGTCAAAGATCAATTTATATATGCTTTTAAAATTATTGTTTTCTCTTTTCTAAGTGTTTTTTAAAATTTATTTTAAAGAAACTTTAGATTACATAAATGTTACATAAAAAATATAGGTGATTCCATATGCCCCACTCCCTCCCCTTTTCACACTTTCCACATTAACAACATCCTTCATTACTGTGGTATATTTGTTACAATTCATGAACACACATTGAACCATTGCCACTAACCATGGATTACAGTTTACATTATAGTTTACACTCTGTCCCACACAATTTTGTAAATTATGACAAAGTATATAATGGCCTGTATCTGTCATTGCAATGTCATGCAGGACAATTCCAATGTTCTGAAAAGGCCCCCATATTACACCTATTTTCCCCCCTCCCTCCCCTCAGAACCTCTGGTGGCCACTGCCTCCACATCAATGACAAAAGTTCCTCCATTGCTAGAATAACAATAAGTCTATAGTAGAATAACAGTAAGTCTACTTTAGTCCACTGTTCATTCCCCAATCTTGAGGATTTGGGGATGGTGATGCTCACTCTGCCTCTACTTGAGAGGGGCCTTAGACCCTGGGGGCAGATGGATGGAACTATCTTGATTGCATTTGCAGACTCTCTCTGATCCTTGGGATGGTTGTTGTCCATCATCATCTCCTTGTCTGTTGTCCTGGGTGAGTCCAATGAACTGGAGAATAGGTGTTGCAACTCTGCTGAGTTTCAGGGCCCAAAAGGCACACAGAAGGACCAAAGATTTAAGTCTCGTGGACATACACCTATCAAGTATTGTACTAACTACAGGTTCAAATAGGAGGGGCAGAAGAGCCTTGTGAGGGAAACCATAAATGAGTCCAACTCACTCACACTGGGGAACATAAATTCCAAGGTAAGGCCCACTGGCAGGTCACCAAACTCCTGAGCTGTCTGCCCTGCCTATAGTGTCAGGATGTCTCTAGAGCCCTCAGGACCCCTGTGTATTTTCTTTTTACCTGACAAATATTTAATTTCTGAAAATATTTCATGGGTTCATATCCCACTCTCTCTCTTTCTTTTTTCTATAAGTATTTACTCTTTGCACATAAAATATGTATATGTAATTCTTTCTTTGACCTTGCTAAATTTCATAATTAGAGTCTAATATTGAATTTCTTTATGTAATTTAATAGTCAACTCTAAGTATATGTACAAATATTTATTTCAATTTGAATTTGTTTTTATTTCTATTCTGTTTTCATTTCCAGTGTTGTTTAAATATTTCAAAGGAATATTAAATGGGTAAAGACTTATGATTTTTGATAGATTTTGTATCAGAAATGTTGAACATTATTTCCTTGTGTCAAATGTCTTTTGCCTCATATTCTATTTTTGAATATAATAATATTTCTGGAATTGTTTTATTTTCAAAAGTTCCATTTTTGTTTGTTTGGGAAGGTTTAATTTTTAAATTCATAAAGTTGAATTTTCTTAGTTTACCCAAATTGAGAGTCTTAATATACATGAATTTAGCCCATTTACATATGTTTTAATTACAGATATTTTGGATTTATTGCTGCCAAATTATTTCGTGTCTTATATTTACCACAATTATCTTTATTTTTTATTTTTACTTGATTTTGCTTAGTGTTTAAATATTAAATATGTAATTTTATAGTGCACTCTTTTCTCAAATTTTAATATACACAAATGTTAAAAATAAAAATCCAAGTGTTCAACTCCAGAGATTTCAATATAATTATTTGGAGTTGGAGTCATTGAGAATTTCCTACTCTGCCATCAGAAAGCTTTAAAATGCATGCTTTATTTTAAGAGTTTTGACATTTTTCAGGATTGTATTAGGTACATTTCAATTTTTGGCTCATTCATCTTGTTTATACAACATGACCATTAGAATGATTCTACATCACTTGGTCGTGCCTCCATACTTCATAAAATTGATATTGCTTAGTAGTAGACCATAGTTTAGATGTACCACAGTGTGATTAACCATTCACTCATTGAAACATATTTGTTTGTTTCCAGTTTTTAAAAATTATGAATAAAGTTGCTATGAGCATTCATTTACAGGTTTTTGCATGAGCATAAATTTTCATTTCTCTGGGATAATTGCCCATAATGCAATTGCTTGGTCATATGGTCAATGCATATTTAGTTTTAAAACTTTTCTGGCAAAACTATTTTCTGGAGTAGCTGTACAATTTTATATTCAAACAGCAATGAATAGATGATTTAGTTTCTCCATATCCTTGTTAACATTTGTTCTTGTCAGCATTCTTCATTTTAGCCATTTGTATAGGTGTGCAATGATATCTAATTGTGATTTTGATTTTCCTAATGATTAATGCTGTTGAAGATATTTTCACATATTTATGTCATCTGTAATCCACTTTGGTAAATGCCTGTTCTTTTCTTCTGTACATTTTATAATTGGATTGTTATTTATTCTTGAGTTTTTTGTTTGCTTTTTGTTTTGTAGATTACTTGGGATTTTCTATGTATTCAATCATGTCATTTGCACACAGGGGCAGTTTTATTATTTTCCTTCCCAATCTGTATGGCTTTCATTTCCCATTCTTACCTTAGTGCACTGACCAGAACTTCCAGCTTTATAGAATAATAGTGGGAGTGAACATCCTTGCCCTCTTCCCTATTTTACATGAAAAGCATCCAATTTCACCATTGAAAATAATGTTAAATGCAGAGTTTGTGATGATGCTCTTTATCAACTTGAGGAAGTTTTCCTCTATTCCTATTTTTCTGAGAGTTTTAATCATGAACAGGTATTAAATCATGTGAAATTCTTTTCAGCATCGATTTTAAAATATGGTGGATTAAATTGATTGCTTTTGAACATTGATCCAGTCTTGTATTTTTGTAGTAAACTGTACTTGAACATTGCATATAATTCTTTTTACATATATTGTTGTGTTATATGTGCCAATATTTTGCAAAGAATTTTATGTCAACATTCACAAGGGATTTTCATCTGTAGTTTTCCTTTTTGCACTGCCTTTGGTTTTGGTATCAGGGTATTGTCGGCTTCAAAATGAATTGAAAAATGCTCCTTTTTCTTTTACTTTTTTGAAGAAATTATATAGAATTGATTCTAATTCTTTAAGTATTCAGTAAAATTGTCCCATAAAACCAACCATGCCTAGAGATTTTTTTGGGGGGTGATGGTGACATTTTAAATTATGCATTCAATTTTTAAAAATTATAATGCTATTCAAATTATATGTATATGTTGGGTGAGTTGTGATAGTTTGTTTTTCAAGGAATTAGTCTACTTCATCTAAGTCGTCAAATTTATGTGTGTATATTTCTTTTTTTTTTAAGATTTATTTTATTTATTCATTTCTCCCCACCCCCGCATTTTTTGCATTTGCCGTGTCTGTTTTTGTTGTGTGCTGGTCTTCTTTTTAGGAGGCACCGGGAACCAAATCTGGGACCTCAGCTGTTGGAAGGGAGGAGCCTAATCGCTTGAGCCACCTCTGCTCTCTGCTTTGTTGTGTCTCTCATGTTTTCCTCGTGTCTCTTGTTGTGTCATCTTGTTGCATCTACTTGCTGTGCCTGCCCATCACATCAGATCGCTGTTTTGCTCATCTTTTTTAGGAGGCACCCGCAACCAAACCTGGACCTCCCATGTAGTAGGCGGGAGCTCAATTGCTTGAGCCACATCCACTTCCCAGTATATTTCTTTTTGATGAATGAAGGTCTGCAGTGATTTTCTCTTTTCCTTTACTTATAAGGAATTGGTAATTTATATCGTCTTCCCTTTTTTTGTCAGTATGACTACAGATTTTTCCATTTTATTGATCTATTCAAAGAACTGGCTCTTTGTTTCATTGATATCATCTATCGTTTTTCTGTTTCTAATTGCATTGATTTCTGCTCTTATCTTTAGTATTTCCTTCCTTATGCTTGTTTTGGATTTATTTTGATCTGTGTTTTCTAGGTTGTTG
>JAQZBX010084078.1:0-13297 GCA_029593785.1 Cabassous unicinctus | reverse complement strand
TCTTTCTCTAAGCCAGACTCAGCATATGAATACATTACCTCCTCCCCATGTGGAAGATGACCCCCAGGGATGAGCCTCCCTGGCACTGAGGGATTACTACCAAACACTGACTAGCAATGCAACTGGAAAAAGATCTTGACAAAAAGGGAGAAAAGGTAAAGACAAATGAGTTTAGATGGCTAAGAGACTTCAAAGTGAGTCGGGAGGTCATTCCAGAGGTCATGCTTATGCATGTCTCAGTAGGATTCATTGACTGCCAAAGTAGATACTACCGCAAACAGTGGTGCTCCTGAGGGCTCTGGAGACATCCAGAAACTATAGTCAAGGCAGATAGCTCAGGAGTTTGGTGCCTTGCCAGTGGACCCTACTTTGGAATTTATTCTCCCCAGGGTGACAGAGATGGACTCAGTGTGGTTTCCCTACACATGGCTCTTCTGTTCTTCTATTTGAACCTATAATTAGTACTAGAGATGGTAGGTGCATGTCCAAGAGTTTTAAATCTCTTGGCTGTCCATGTGCCAGTTGGGCCTTGAATCTCAATGAAGTTGCAACACCTACTCTCTAGTTTATTGGTTTCACCTAGGACAACTAAGAAGGAGGTGATGATGGACAACTACCATACTAAGTAACAGAGAGAGTCTACAACTTCAAGTAAAGAGTCCCATCCATCAGCCCTAATGGACTGCAGCCTCCTCTCAATTAGAGGTGGAGTGGACATCACCATCCCAGAATCCTCAAGATTGTTGAATGACTAAAGTAGAGTTACTGGTATTCTACTATAGACTTATTGTGATTCTACCAATGGAAGAAATTATGTCTTTGATGTAGAGGCAGTGGCCACTGGAGGGTCTGAGGGCAGGGAGAGGGAAAAACAGGTATAATGTAGGAGCATTTTCGGGGCTTGAGAATTGTCCTGAATGACATTGCAATGACAGGTAAAAGGCATTATAGATCTTGCCACAACCTACAGAATTGGGTGGGAGAGAGTGTAAACTACAAGGTAAACTTTATTCCATTCTTAGTGGCAATGCTCCAAAATGTGTTCATCAATTGCAATGAATGTACCACAATAATGAAGGATATTTATAATGTGGGAAAATGTGGGAGGTGTGGGGAGTGGGGCATATGGGAATCCCCTAAATATTTTATGTAACATTTACATAACCTAAGTATCTTTTTTTAAAAAATAGGTGTAATATGGTGGCATTTTCAAGATATTGGAATTGTCCTGAATGACGTTGCAGTGACAGATACAGGCCATTATATATCTTGTCATAACTTACAAAAATGTGTGGGAGAGAGTTTAAACTACAATGTAAACTATAATCCACACTTAGTGGCAATGCTCCAATATGTATTCATCAATTATAACAAATGTACCACACTAATGAAGGATGTAGTTAATGTAGGAATGTGTGGGAGGGGTAGGGAGCACGTGTATGGGAATCCCCTATATTTTTCATGTTACACTTATATAATATAAATATCTTTAAAAAAATTATTTTTAAGTTCACAAATGACAGTAATTCAACTAAAGCCATTTTAAGAATGTGGACATTAATTATGATTGCATGAATGAGTTCCAACTAAATTTGTTAATGCCTAAAATTGTTTACATTCCTTTTTGGCTACATGGTCCTAATATTTAAATCAGCTGCCTTCTGAAATTCAGACTTTAAGCCAGAATCTCACTAAGACGTCCTTTGATATCTAGATTTAAATTAAAAGGGACTTACAAATTGTCAGTATATATTGAACAGAAAACCTTGTAAAACAGTAATAAACCAAAGGGACTGCTTGGTTTTAACACAAAGTAAAGCCTTGTAAACCTAGGAGTTAGAAAAAACTGTGAATAGAACAACAATTTTAAATGTGAGACTTTATTGAAGTGGTAAAGTAGTGTAAGGAAGGATTTTAAATCAGTTTATTAGTCTTTACGGTCACTTCAATTGACTAGCAGTAGTAGAAGAAGTAAAAAGGAAGATACATTATATTAAATAGAATCCACTGAAAGAGTTGGACTTTGGGTTTAACAAAAAAGGCAGAGAATTTTCTCATTAAAGAACAACAACCAAAAAAAACAAAAGAACAAACAAACAAAAACTATGTTATGTGTCATGGAAGACAAAGCAGTAGAAGAATGTTCAAAGTCAATTTTCCTTTTTATATTTCAGAGCAAGCAGAATAGAATTTAAACTTTGTTTGCATACTTTGCATTAAAATGATCAATAACAGAGGAGAAAAAGAGAAGGCAGTTATTTTAATTCTACCCTCACATCTTCTATAATCTACCACTTTACATGTTGGTCAACAATACTTGTTAAAGAAATTACCTTGCAAGTAACAAAAGAAAGAAGGAATCAAAAAACGTCCCAATTATGTCACAATTGAAACAATATAAAATGGAAAAAAATAATATAATGACTTCATTGAGACAAATTATAAAGACAGGTAGGCAATCATATGGTCGCAATTCAGGACAACATATCGCCTGTTCATATCACACTGTTTTCACCATTTCTTACACATTAACCATTAACTACCTGCACATGCAAAAGCATGATATGAAAATCTGGTATAAGATAGAAGGTTTGATAAAAAATGGAATAAGAAACATATATGAATCATGTAACCAGAAGAGAACAAGAATTGTAGGAAAAAAAAATAAAAGTATAGTAAATTAAGCTATTTCTGGTTAGGAGAGTTTGATTCACTTGTTCTTAACCCATTTCAAAAGCTCTAGGAAAAAAACTATATATGCAGGTATTTTCCAAATAAAGTTGTAGGTTTTCAACTAGAAAAAATAATTTTAAAGTTCCATATTTTGAAAGATTAATATACTAAATATTACCATTTTGAATTGACATTACTTAGTCATAAGAGCTGTGATGTATTTGCACAGTCAATGTAGAAGATGTTAGCCCCATTTGGCAAAATAACTCCCCGTGACCCCGGTAGGCGCCACCAGGTCCCCCTTACCCTGATAACAGATGGTCCAAAGCCCCCTCATCCAAGAGGATGTACTAATCTCAAGATTATCACAAGATTATCAGATGTCCTGTTTGACATTCCAACATGTCCATCTCCCCCTCCCCAAGACCTCCTCCCCAAATGGCAAAAGTAAGTAATCTTCCACCCCACATCTGCATGCCACATCTATGTGCCCCTTCTGTAAACCTGCCCAGTTATACCAGCTCAAAAGTATCCATCCCAAACCTGGATGGGCAAGCGGGCTGAAGTCTCACTTTAGGTCCCCACCATGCCGGTGATCTAATAAACTTCTCTGCTTGAATTGAGGTCTGTCTCCGAACCTCATTGGACCAGGACTAACATATTGGTGTCGAAGCCCAGGAGGCTCCTTTGAGGCAGACCAAAGCCGTAGCGATCCTCCAACTCACCGATGCAACTTTTCCATCCAACACTGGACACAGATTCTTCTTTGGGTGAGTCTCAGAACTTCTCTGGAGGATCCTGTCCAGTTTTCCTCTGCCTGGAAATCCTAGCACTAGGTCAGTGATCCTCCCCAACATTGGGGAACTGTCCCCACTGTCTGATCTTCTCGGCTCCAAGAACACCTGGTTCAGGTCTGGTCACTGGCTCTTTGGCCCCTAACCGGTCTGGAAGTGAAAGATTCAAAGATGCTTGCTTCTTTCCTTTAACACCACCTTATCTGAAAGATTTCCAAAGTCACCCATACCACACAAACCATGGGAAACTCCCAATCAATTCCTCCAAAAGAAACCCCTTTGGGGTGTCTCCTCTGCAACCCTAAAACCTTCTATCCCGGAGGAGAAATCAAACTAAAATGGCTTATTCTTTACCCCACTACTATCTGGCCTCAATATAAATTAGACAACAAAAGACAGTGGCCTGAACACGGCACCTTTGACATCCAAGTTCTTCAAGACCTCGAGAACTTTATCCAACGCAGTGGCAAATGGTCTGAGGTTCCCTACATTCAGGATTTCCTTTTCCTTCATAACTGTCCCTCCCTCTGCCAATCCTGTACCATCTACAAAATCCTCCTTCTCCACAACAGAGCTCCCCTTCTGCACAAAGAAAACCCTTCTTCGACTTCAATGCCTCTGATCATGCCCCTCCTTCATCACCGTATGCCTCATCAGTGCCTGCTGAACCTACTCCATCCTCCTCCCATTCCCCCACATCTCCCCCTGAATCCGTTCCCTTCTCCCCACCCACCACCTGCTCTCAAGCCCAACTCCCCACTCTCAACCCTCCTTCCCTAACTCCTGTCATCCCTCTCCAGGAAGTGGCCTAGGCAGAAAGTATTATGCACTTTCACATCCCCTTCTCCCACTCTGATCTTTCCCAAATCAAGCACTGTCTCGGGTCCTATTTCTCTGATCCTTCTCATTTTATCAAAAATTTCAATACCCAGCTGTCCCTAATAACCTTACTTGACAAACCTACAATTGCTCACCTTTTACAAGTAAGCTTTTAGCTAACTGCTAAGTCTGTCTAAGTATAGTCTTAAAAAGAAAAAATTCAAAATATATGTGTTAAATATCTGTCTATATAAACTGCTAAATTAAAGCTTAACTGCATTTATAGTGCTCAAATATTCCTAACTGTTGCTGATTACTAGTAAAAATGTTTCAAAAAAACAAGCTTGCATATAACAAGCAACACCAATTCCAGAAAACAATAATCTTAAAAGCAGTAAAATCAAAGATATAAAATAATGAAAAGCCTATAAATAGCTATATTAGGAGTAAGAATTATGAGTCAAGTTAATGAGTTTTATGTTTCTGTCGATGTGTCTTAACTCTTGTTCAGTGTATATTTTGATAACCTCCGGATGGTACTGTTAAATTGATAAATGAAAATTCTTAAAGAGCTCTATTCAAATGACCAAAAAATTAAATAAGCACTTATATTAATGAATAACTATGGATGCTAATAACACAAATTAGCATCATAAGAGTTAAATCTTTGAAATGATGAAAATTGTAAGTTTTGACTAATGAAATTACCACAAATCCCTTAAAAAATTTTTTTGCCTAAATTGAAATGACTTGTTTATTTTTCTTCACAGAAAAAAATGAAGGATGTGAGACTAAATGGATATTTAAAGAAATAAAAAGTTTGTGGAAGTGCTGACTAAAATTTGACAAGTCTGTTCAAGGAAGTGTGTTTTGTCCTAAGATAAGATGCCTGGTTTGCAAAACTCAGAATGGAAGTATGTAGGACAAAACTTGAATGCATATGGCAAGTTCTAGAAGGTATTGTGGTAGCATTAAGTAAGGGAATGTGTTCTGTGAAGGTGGAATTTGTCTTGAGATGAAGTAACTATAGTCTATGTGAGTATGGATAGTTATAAGAAGTTTATACAAGCATTGTTTAAACTGAAATATTTAAATGGCTAATTACAGGAAGTCACTATTAAACAAAAACTGAATTGATGCTAATAACAAAAATTAATTTCATAATTAGTCTGTCAGAAACCACCTCAATCTGCGTATTAAAGCAGTGGTAGGGAGAAGATAATTTTGATTCCATTGAGAATCTTAAGTTTTCATAAAATAGTGAAAAATTAATTTTTCATGTACTGCTATAATAAAATACTTGTTAATTAATGCAATCATGGTAATTGTCTGTTGTAAAAAATTTGCTTCGAGACAGTTCCCAAAATCATTTTAGTAACTTATGTATGTAGGGTGTATAGAATGTATTTTTATTATTAAGGAAAAAGACAGTAATTTTGTCCTAAAATAAAATAACTGGTTATTAAGAAAAGTTAAAATATAAAATAAAACCTGAATGAATACAGAAAGTGCAGAGGGTTCATGAAAAAGAAATTTTTGAAGTTAAAGTTGAGTTAAATTTATTGGGTTTATCTATAAAGTTTTAAAAGCTGTAATATCAAGTAGTATACTGATGCAAAGTTAAAATTTTGTTCTTTCTCTGTCAAAATAACAAAATTCTCCAAATGAGTGGTCTGTTTCAGCAAAAGCTTACAAAATTTTTTTCTCCTGACTAATCAGTATACAAAAGGAAAAATCTCTTTCATCAAAATAGCTTCTTATACTTTACCTTATCATTTCCTTAAAAATAAATCATCACTTTTAAAAGAACATAATGTTCAAACCTGTCTTCTCAGAGTCAAATCATGAAAAATATCTTTCACCTTGGGAAAAAAGTGAAATAATAGAATAGTTGTGTTCATTTGATATATTATAAGTTGAATGGAAAGTGTTTAAAAATGTTATGAAATTAAAAGATATTCTTTAACCCTCTGTTAATCAAAATTGTATCAGTAAAATGTTCATATGAATACTTTAAAAAGTGCATAAAATTCCTGGAAATCTAAAAATGTTCTGGCATAATATTAGATAAAGTATAATGCTGTTAATCATGGTTTTAATTGTTTTTTAAAATGGTATGTATCACAGAAACAACCTCTCTGCCTGAAAATCAAAGGCAGATGCTTTAACTCCTGTTTATCTGATTGACATTGAAGGCTGCCATGGATTGATATAACACCACTGAAATATGCAGCAACACTAAATATTGTTGGTTTACTACAAAAAATTAATATCCACTTACATCACTATCACTTTATTTTAGAACTTGCCAAGGCTTTCTTTAGTATCTCTTTAGGCACATCTAGCCAGCCTGCATTCACCTTCATGTGAAAAGGTAAATGGTGAATTTTACAGTGCTTCCCCAAGGCTGTGTGCACAGCCCAACCATCTGTCCTGGCCTGGTGGCAAAAGATCTGGCTGTGTGGAGAAAACCTGTGGCTATAACCCTATTTTGTTATATTGATGATATTATGTTAACCAGTAATTCTTTTTTTTTTTTTTTTTTTTTCAGAAATAAAAGAAGCCTCAGAGACAATGGTATCTCATCTTAAGAGCCTGCAATGGGCAAACAATTGGGACATGCTGCAAGGCCCTTGCTGCTCTGTCAAACTCTTAAGTGTTGTTAAAGGATAATGTTTTCCCAGACCACAAACTCCAAAACAATTATGGCCTTTCTGGGGTTGTTGGGGTACTGAAAACCCTTCATTACTCATTTAGCTCAGATATTGAAATCATTGTTTGTGTTAATCAGGAAAGGTTGTACATGGAAATGAGAAAAAAAAAAAAAAAAAAAAAAAAACCCAGCAGGCTGCTTTTAAAAAGTAAAGAAGGCAATAACACAGGCTCAAGTGGTAAGGGACATGGATCCTAATAACCTGTAAATTGGATGTAGCCAATACCAATATTGGCTTTGGGTGGAGTCTGTGGCAGAGGCTACATTCTAAACAAATATCCTTGGGTCATAGTCACATTTGTGAGAAGGGGCCAAAGTACAATACAGCCCCTTAAGAAAGCAACTATGTGTAGCATACCACACCCTGTAGCAAGTAAAAGGCTTAACGCATTGGTGTACTGTCACCCTTAAAACTGCCAGTCCTATCCAGAAGTGTATTGCAGATACTAGAAACAAGGCAAGAACAATGAACTGTCATGAACCACCCTCTGCAAAAAAGAGATTTGTGGAAAAGCATCTGAAACGCCTGCCAGCAGCAACAGGTAACTGTCTGTCAAGTCCCTGCCTGCTCCTCTAACACCCTTCTCAGAACTGACAAAGCAGATACCCTCCTGAAGATCCAGAGCCATACCACTGAAACCTGAGAAGCAGCAGAGTAGTTCTACAGGAGAAATACACATCATGACTACTGAACCCTGTGGCAGCACTTCCAGATGCCTGTTGCTCACCAGCAGCTCATGAACATCACCCACGAGTGTCCATCATGCTCACTCAGATGACTGAAACATTGGTCACCTCCTGCTCTCAGAAGGGGCAAAGTATGCAATCACTGCTGCAAACACTAATGAAACTCTTAAAACCAAGGAACTCTATTTACCAGCCACCTCATACAGTCTTAAACTATGAACAAGTGTATTGTTTGAACTTTTTATTTGAAAACATGAATTGCCTTTTAATGAAACAGATGAAAGGCAATAAGCAATCCTTACAACAATGGACTAAGTTTAATTTAGCACTGTAAACTATAGCCACAGCTCCAGTTAAAATGCTAACAGCAAGACCAAGAGAGGCACTGAAGTTATAAGTTAAAGTGCCAGCCACTCCACAGCCCAAAAAGGGTTAGTAATAATAATTTGTTGTTGCCTATGCCTCAAACTATACAAACTGGGAGAAAATAAAATCATTTTAACCGTAGGCCTATGCAGGCCAACTGGTTGGGAATCTTAAATGCATGAAAGATAAAAAAAAGTCACTCAAAAACACTGTTATGAAACCACAGTTAATAATCTAAAGTCTCCTATTCCTGCTAAAACTCTATGTGTATAAACCCACAAAATTTTGTAATTTCACTGTCAACCATTAATGCTCAACGTTGAGTATATAATCTTACTATTCCTTCTCCTCAGACTCCTGGAGGCAATAACCTCAGAGCCCACCCTGAATTTCATGGCTAATTCCTAACCTTACCACAATTATAATTCTCATTGTCCTCAAATCAGCAGGTCCATACATCTTCCATGCAATAACTCAGTTTATCCAAACAGCCATTCGAAATGTCACCCATGATCATGAAGATGATCCTCTCCTGCTGCAAAAAATACAGTGCCGGCCACCAAGCCAGAGGCCACAATATCTCAATGCCAAAAGGGGGACAATACCTGAATCCCACAATATCCCATAACGGCAGGAAGCGGCCAGACAATTAATGCCCATCTTCTTGCTCTCCCTCTCCACCCAATCATATCAAAAAGAGTTAGGAATGTTAGCCCCATTTGGCAAAATAACCCCTGGTGACCAGTCGGTGCGGGCAGGTCTCCCCTTCCCCAATAACAGATGGCCCAAAACCCCCCACTCCCGTCCCTAATCCAATAGGATGTACTAATCTCACAACCAACCACAAGATTATCATAAGATTATCAAACATCCTTTTTGACATTCTAACACATCCATCTCCCCCTCCCCAAGACCTCCTCCCAAAAGGGCAAAAGTCAGTAATCTTCCACCCCATATCTGCACACCACATCTTCATGCCCCTTCTGTAAACCCACCTAGTTACACCAGCTCAAAAGAAGCCATCCCAAACCTGGGTGGGTGGGCTGAAGTCTCCCTTCAGGTCCCTACCATGCTGGTGATCTAGTAAACTTCTCTGCTTGAATTTTGGTCTGTCTGTGAGCCTCATTGGACCAGGACTAACAGAAGACAGGCTCCAAAGTGTTAAAAGAAAAGAGTTAAAATAATTATATGTTCTAAAAAAGTCTTGATTATATACATTAAAAATAAATCCAAGAAATATAAGCATAGTTCTAACCTATTTAACAGGATTTTACAGTTGGTGACCTGTGTGCTGCCCAAGTTTCACAGAAAGTGGCCAAGTTTCAATATCTTCCCAAGGCTTTGGTATCTGAGCACAGAAAAATGCATATCTAATATCACTTTCCTGAACTCTCACTCTAGGAAATCCTCTCTTAACATTAAAAACTTACCAGCCAAAGTAGATTCTACCCCAAATAGCAGGGCTCCTGAGGCCTCTGGAGACATCCAGAGGCAGATAGCTCAGGAGTTTGGTGCCTTGCCAGTGGGCTCTATTTTGGAATTTATGCTCCCCAGTGTGACAGAGTTGGATTCAGTTGTGGTTTCCCTACACATGGCTCTACTGTCCCTTCTATTTGAACCTATAATTAGTACTATAGAGAGTAAGTGTACGTCCAAGAGACTTAAATCATTGGGCTATCCATGTGCCAGCTGGGCCCTGAATCTCAACTGAGTTGCAAAACCTACTCTCCAGTTCATTGGACTCACCCAGGACAACTAACAAGGAGGAAATGATGGACAACCATCATATCAAGGAACTGAGAGAGTCTAAAACTTCAAGCAAGAGAGTCCCATCCATCAGCCATGTGGGATCAAAGCCCCCTCTCAATTAGGAGTAGAGTGGGCATCATCATACCAGAATCCTCAGGATTGGGGAATGAACTACAGACTAAAGTAGACTTACTGTGATTCTACCAATGGAAGAAATTATATCATTGATGTGGAGGCAGTGGCCACTGGAGGTTCTGAGGGCAGGGAGAGGGAAAAACAGGTGTAATACAGGGGCATTCTCGGGACTTGGTAATCATCCTGAATGATGTTGCAATGACAGATACAGGTCATTATATATCTTGCCATAACCTACAGAATTGTGTGGGAGAGAGTGTAAACTACAATAAACTATAATCCATGCTTAGTGGCAATGCTCTAAAATGTGTTCATCAATTTCAGTGAAAGTACCACACTAAAAAAGGATGTTATTAATGTGGGAAAATGTGGGAGATGTGGGGAGCAGGGCATACGAGAATCCCCTATATTTTTGTTATGTAACATTTATGTAATCTAAGTATCCTTTTAAAAAAATTAAAAAAATATATAAAAAAAGAATATTATTCAACTTATTTCATGAACTTGAGAGCCACTGAGTGTACACTTTGGATAGATTATACAAGGCATGGAACTGTATAACACAGTTAACCATGTGGTGGAAGATGGACTGTGGTGAACAGTATAAATATGAGAGTAGTCTCTCATGAACTATAATTGTACACTAATACATGGTGTTAATAATGCGAGTGGCATGGAAAAATACACCAAATGTAAGCTATGGACCAAAGTTAGTGGTAATAGTCTGATGATGTTCTTTCTTACTATGTAACAAATGTTCCACAAAAATGTAAGTTGTTGGTGGAGGGGTGGTGTATGGGAACTGCACATTATGCCTGATTGTTTTGTAAGCTCACAACTTCTCTAATAAAAAATATATATTAAAAAAAGTAAAAAAAATAAAAAAAAAAACTTAGCTCAGTGACATTGCCTCTAGGAAATATCCATTAATTTATCCTAATGCTTATTTAAGTACTGTTTCTATTTAATTAATGATGAGTGATAATTTAGATACTATACAACTAAACTTAGTTGTTGTTATTTTTTTTTTTATTCCAGAGTACAAAAACATAAAACCAAAAAGATAAACCTTGTTTAATTAAAAAACACTGTTACCTGAATGTCAGGCTTCTGTAACTTAATTATTTGAACCAATTACCTTCTGGGGTTAACATACTCCACAAATTTTGTTTTTACAGATTAAATAATAATATCATGGTCAGGCAGAATCACAAACAGCACTATGGCTGTCAGAGAAGCAACTGCACAAGTACCACAGGAGACCTAGCTGTGGGATTTCAAAACCCTTATACAAGGGGAAAAGAGCAGAAGCATAACAACATTGCATTCGGTTTGAGCAAGGCAACAGATACGGAGATAGGTTTGTGTGATTTGAAAAGAAGCATTATTGGTTCAGTACAATATAAGTTTGTTTCCACGATGGAACTATTAAGCTTTGAAATGATAGATTGTTCAATTCCTTCAAGATTCTGGGTCCATTCAAACTTTTTGTCACTGTCATATAATGCATGTTTCTGAAGTAAACCAATCACATTGTCCCTCTCCTGTGAATTTCAGTATAGTACATATCACACTCATCCCTTTATTCTGGTTATCATGCATGTCTTAAATTCACAGTAAAATCATAACCTCCTAAACAACAAGGGCATTTTGTCAGCTCATTGTGTGCCCCACAACACCTAAAGCAATGCCTGAACAGTTTGGGCCTCCTATAAATGTTTATCAAATAATAGAGCTCTGCAACAGCTTGGGGATATTCACATTAAAGAGGTAATAGTCAGTTTCTGGGCTTAGTGCTCTAATGAATGTACTTGACTTGAGATATATATATATTTTCTGATGGGCAGTTGGTATATAAAAAAGCAAAGTAACAGGAAATTTTAAAAAAATTAACACTGTATGAAACTGCAAAATACTTGTGCTTTTATAGAGAATTTTTTAAAAATCACTGTTTATCCACTGGACAGTTTTACAATATTGATAAAATTGTTTAGCTTTCATCAGGTTTTCCAGTCTCTGATAGATGATTCAAAACCAACATTTAAGCAGAATATGGCTAGAGTGACTGCTTTCATATGTACTAATGCTGCAGTCTTACCCAAAATAAATTCTTAGAACTCTCACCACTATATGCAAGACTTAGAGAGCAAGTCCTGATGAAATTCTGTTTCTCTAAAGGCAAAATCAATACTTTCTGTGATCTATGAAAGATGACTTCAAAACTAATGGTGAAAGAGTAATATATAGAGGAAGTATACATGTTTTGTATTACATCCTAATGTTACAAACTATTATTTGGTGAGAAGTCTTATTTTATTTTTAATTTCATAAATTATTTTGCATGAAGGCAGTTGTGTGTCATTAACTAAGAGGCTACTGACAATGAATCCTTTATAACACATTTAAGGAGTCCATGGCAATTTTTTTTCAAGAAAGGGACTTTTTCCAAGAAAGGAGATCTTACAAAGGATCTTTCATTCCCTACTCATTTTGGGAATGTGGACACTGTATTCGTCTCTACAAAAACATCCTACAATCCCCTATAGAGTAAAGAACATACATTTATTAGGCACTTAATAACTATTTGTGAATGAAAGAATGGCTAGCAAAGGTTTATAATGCTCCTTAAACATCAACACTAGGTTAAATTAAGTTCACTGTACTCTGTATAATAAGATGCTGGAGCAGTAAATGCAGTCTACAAAGATTCCAATAAGAAAGATTAATAATTAAATTGTTTTGCCACCATTAAGAGTGTGAACAGTCAAATAGACTGGGAGAAGAAATTCACAATCTGAATTCATAATTTAGAATCTACATTTATGCCTATGTTTTGGTAGAACAGGTGTGCTCATTTTTCTTGGAATTTTATCTAGAAGCGGAATTGTTAGGTCAGAGGGAAGACACATCTAACTTTAGTAGATACCGTCAAAGAGTTTTTCAAAGTGTTGTACCAATCACACTCCAGTAGCAATGTAGTGGATGATCCAGGTAATTCATGTCCTCACCAACATTTGGTATTATCCTTCCCATGGATGTATAATGCTATCTTTTCGGGTTTTAATTTGAATTGCCCTGATGACTAATAATGTTGAACAGCTTTTCACATACTCACATACTCACTGGCCATTTGGATAGCTTCCTCTGTGAAATGATTGTCCAACACTTTAATCTCTATTTTAAAAATAATTCTGTGAACCAAAATCTCCCCAAAAACAAAGCCCCCCCCCAAAAAAAACACAAAAATAATAAGAAGATAATAAAAAATAACAAATAGAATACAAAATAAAAATAAAAATTTAAAAATAAAAAATAAAGTGAAATTAAAAAATAAAATTTCAAATGTCTTTCATCACCGTAA
>JAQZBX010084077.1:0-13297 GCA_029593785.1 Cabassous unicinctus | reverse complement strand
TTTGCTCTTCTAATTGAAACTTAGCCTACTGTTATGGGGTGCCTAAGGGTTACCACCTGAGAGCCTCCTTGTTGCTCAAATGTGGCCTCTCTCTAAGCCAAACTCAGCATTTGAATGCATTACCTTCCCCCCAACGTGGGACATGACTCCCAGGGATGAGCCTCCCTGGCAATGAGGGATTAATATCAAGTGCCAACTGGCAACACAATCGGAAAAAGACCTTGAATAAAAGGGGGAAAAGGTAAAGAGAAATGAGTTCACGTGGCTAAGAGACTTCAAAGAGAGTCGGGAGGTCATCCCAGAGGTAATGCTTATGCACACCTCAGTAGGATCTCATAGAACACCAAAGTGGATATCACCCCACAATGAGGGACCCCTGAGGGCTCTGGTGACACCCAGGTCTTATACAAGTGGGGATAGCCCCAGAGATTGATGCCTAATTAGTGGGCTCTTCATTAGCATCTGTGTTCCTGAGAGTGACAGAGTTGGACTCAAATAAGTCCTCCCTGCACATGGTCCATCAGTCCCTTCTACTCAAACCTATATGTGATGCAGGATTTTTTAGGTGTACTTCCAGAGACTGTATCCTCTGGCCCACCTATGTGCCAGCTGTGCCTGGAATCTCAGTGGAGCTGCAACTCCTACCCTACAGCTCAATGTTAGAAGATTTTTGATGACTAATTCAATCTTTTTAAATGTGATTGGTATTGTTGAGTTCCTGTATTTCATGCAGAGTCAATGTAAGTTGTTTGTGCATTCCTAGGGATTTGTCCATTTCATCTTTGTTGGTATATAGTTTCTTATAATATCTTCTTATGATCCTTTTTATTTCTGTGTGGTCAGTGATAACATCCCCCCTTCATTTCTGATTTTATTTGCATCTTCTCTCTTTTTTTCTTTGTTGGTCTAGCTACAGGTTGTCAATATTATTGATCTTCTTAAAGAACCAGCTTTTGGTTTTGTTGATTTTCTCTATTGTTTTTAGGGCTATAAATTTACATCTCAGCACTACTTTCCTTTTATCCCCTAAGTTTTGATAAATTGTGTTCTCATTTTCATTCATCTTGAGATATTTACTAATTTCTCTTCAATTTCTTCTTTGACCCACTGATTGTTTAGGGGTATGGTGTTTAGCCTCCACACATTTGGCAATATTCCCCCTTTCCACCTATTATTGATTTCCAACTTCATTCCATTACAATCTAAGAAGGTGCATTGTATAATTTCAATCTTTTTGTATTTATGAAGATAGACCCAACATATGGTCTACTCTGAAGAAAGATCCATGGACACTTGAGAAGAATGTATTACCCACTGAAGTGGGATGCAACATTCTGTATATGTCTGTTAGGTCTAGCTCATTTATTCAAGTTCTTTGTTTCCTTGTTGATCTTCTGTCCAGTTGTTCTAGATATTGATGTGAGTGGTGTGTTGAGGTCTTTAACAATAATTGTAGAGATGTCTATTTTCCCTTCAGTTTTACCAGTGTTTTCCTCATGTACATCATCACACACTGGTTAGGTACATCAATATTTATGACTGTTAATCTTTCCTGGTTGACTGTCCCTTTTATTAATATATAATTGCCTTCTGCATCTCTTATAAATTTTGAATTAAAGTCTATTTTGTCAAATATTGGTATAGCTGTCTCTGCTCTTTTTTGGTTACTGTTTGCATGTAATATTTTTTTCCCCAAATTTCACTTTCAGCCAATTTGTATCCCTGAATCTAAGGTGAGTCTCTTAGAAAGCATATGGATGACTCATGTTTTTTTAAATCAATTGTCAGCCTATATCTTTTGATTGGGGAGTTTAATCCATTCACATTCAATGATATTACTATAAATGCATTATTTACTTCCACCATTTTATTATTTGACTTTTGTATGTCTATCTTATTTTTTCTTTCATTTTATCCTTTTGGGTTATCCTTTCTGATAGTCTTTCCTTCTATACTCTCCTCCAAGCCTTTCCTGTCTTTAAATTTCAGGCTATAGGGCTCCCTTTAGTGCTTCCTGCAAAGCTAGATTCCTTTTTTACAAACTCCCTTACTTTCTGTTTATTTGTGAATGTTTTAAACTCACTTCATATTTGAAGGACTATTTTGCTGGATAAAGATTCTCAGCTGTCAACTTTTCTCTTTCAGTACCCTAATTATATCATATGACTCTCTTCTCACCATCATAGTTTCTGATGAGAAATCTGCACTATATATAAGTCTTATTGGGCATCCCTTGTATGTGATGGCTAGCTTCTCCTTTGCTGCAATTTTATTGATCTTCTCAAAGAAACACCTTTTGGTTTTGTTGATTCACTCAATTGTTTTTTATTCTCTGTTCCATTTATTTCTACTTTAATCTTTGTTATTTATTTCTTTCTCTTTTCTTGGGGGGATTAGTTTGCTCTTCTTGTAGTTACTCCGGGTGTGCAGTTAGGTCTTTGATTTTATCACTTTCTTCTTTTTAATGTAGGCATTTCCAGCTATAAATTTCCCTCTCAGCACTGCCTTTGCTGCACCTCATAAGTTTTGCTATGTTCTGATTTCATTTCTTTCATATTAGAGATATTTACTGATTTCTCTTGCAATTTCTTCTTTGACCCACTGATTGTTTAACTATGTTGTTTCACCTCCATATTTTTGTGACATTTCCTGTTCTCTGTCTATTATTGATTTCCAGCTTCATTCTTTATGATCAGGGAAAGAACTTTGTGTAATTTCAGTCTTTCTAAAATTTTTGAGACCTGTTTTATGCCCAACATATGGTCTATTCTGGAGAATGATCCATGAGCACTTGAGAAGAATGTATATCTTTTTGTTTGAGTGGTGCAATGTTTGGTATATGTCTTGTTAGTTCTGGTTCATTTATCATATTATTCAAGTTCTGTGTTTCCTTATCATTCCTTTGTCTAGATGTTTTATCATTCATGAGAGTAGTGTATTGAAGTCCCCAAATTTATTGTAGAGACATCTGAATTACTAGCTATTAGGGAAATGCAAATCAAAACCACAATGCCATATCTTTTCACACCTACAAGAATGGCCATTGTTGCAAAAACAGAAATCTACAAGTGTTGGAGAGGATATGGAGAAATAGGATCACTAAATCACTACTGGTGGGAATGAGGAATAGTGCAGCTGCTGTGGAAGGCAGTTTGGCGGTTCCTCAGTATATAATTGCCAGATGGTCCAGCAATCCTGGTACTAGGTATATACTCAGAAAAACTGAAAACAAGGATGTGAACAGACATTTGCACATGAATGTTCATAGCAGCATTTTTAAAAATTGTCAAAAGATGGAAATAATCCACGTGCCCATCAACAGATGAATGGATAAACAAAATGTATTATATACATACAATGGATCATTATTCAGCTTTAAGATGGAATGAAGTCCTGATGCATTCCCTAACATTAATGAAGCTTAAGGACATTATATTGAGTGAAAAAAGACACAAAAGGATAAACATTGTATAGACCTACTAATATGAATTACATGTAATAATTAAACTCAAAGTGTTACAATAAAGGTATAGGTTACCAGGAGATAGGATGAGGGTAGAGAATTGAGAGCTGATGATTAATGTGTGCAGTATTTTTAATAAGGTTGATTGTAAATTTTGTAAATGGATAAAAGTGATGGTAGCACATTATTGTGAGTTGTAATTAGCATAGATTTATGGGTGTGATTGTGGTTGAAAGGGAATGTTTAGGGTTGTGTATGTCAATTGAAGGAAAGGTAGAGAATAAATTGGAACTGTAAAACATACTGAACCCAGATGTGGATGATGACTGTGTTTAATAGTACAGCTATAAGAATGTCTTTCCATGAAAAAGAACAAATGTATGTAACTATTACAAGGTTTAATAATAGGGTGGTTTATGGGGAAAAGTGCAACTAATGCAAGTGTTGGAGAGGATGTGGAGAATAAGAGACATTCATTTACTCCTGGTGGGAATGTAAAATGGTACAGCCACTGTGGAAGACAGATTACCAAATTCCTCAGGAAGCTAAGTATAGAATTGCCATATGATCCAGCAATCCTGGTACCAGTTATTTACCCAAAAGAACTGAAAGCAAGGACTCAAACAGACATTTGCCCACCAATCTTCATATTGGGATTATTCACAATTGTCAAAAGATAGAAGCAACCCAAGTGCCCATCAGCATATGAATTGGATAAACAAAATGTGGTATATGCATACAATGGAATATTTTTCAGCTGTAAAAACAAATGAATTTCTAATACATGCAACAATGTGGGTGAACCTTGAAGACAACATGTTGAGTGAAATAAGCCAGTCATGAAAGAACAAATATTGTATGATCTTACTGATATGAAATGATCAGCATAAGCAAATTCCTAGCGTCAGACACTAGGGTACAGGTCACCAGGGACTGGAGTGGGATAGAGAATGGGGAATTAATGCTTAATTGGTATAGTGTTTTCTCTTTGGGGTGATGGAATTGTTTTGATAACGGATTGTGGTGATGTTAGCAGAATATGTGAATATAATTAAAAGCACTGAATTATATATTTGATGTGGTTAAAGGAGAAATGTTAGGCTGTAAATATGTTACTAGCATAAGAATTAAAAACAAAACCATAGTACTGTACAACACAGTGAACCCTAATAATAAACTATGGACTATAGTTAATATTACAATTATTATATTCTTTCATCAACTGCAACCAATTTACTACATTAATGCAAGGTATTAAAAATGCGGGGCCTGGGGGTGGGGAGATATATGGGAACTCAGTATTTTATTTTATGAATGATTGTTTTCTAAACCCACAGGTCTTCTAATAAAAAAAAGAATGTAAAAAGGAAAGAACAAAAATTATATTAAATTAAAAATTATTGGGAATGAGAAGGACATTATAAAATATTAAAAGGATAAATTTAACAAGAAAACATAACAATCCGAAATGTGTCTCAACAACAGAGCCTCAAAATAGTTGAGATACAACTGATAGAAGTACAAGATAAAATAGAAAAAAATTACAAAGAAATAGAAGTCAGAAGCATATAGGAGTCCTTGAGAACACCATCAATCAATATGAACTAAATGACATTTAGAGAACATTCCACCCAACAATAGCAAAAGAAACGTTCTTTCCAAGTGATTAGTAAACATTCAGCAAGATAGGCTGAATCCTGGGCTATAAAACACAGTTCAACCGAGTAATGATTTCTTTAAAAATAACATTTTTTTCAAACTTTTAAGTTAATTTTGCAATGTAGAAAACTGAAAAATATAAGAAGCAAAGAACACAAAAGTCATCCAGAATCACAAGCAGCTTACAGTTTGACATATCCTTCTAGGCCCTCTGTGTGATACACACAACTGAGCATACATGTTTATGTGGTCGAGATCACACAGAATGTATCACGCTTTTTCACACATCATGAGTATTTACCAATTCAAAGCCCCAAAGTCATGAGATATTGTGATGGCCAAGAATACATGACACCAACTTAGTCAGGGGGAAAAAATGTATTCTTGCCTTTCTTGGGGACAAAAATTTCCTAAGACAAAAATGGCAACAGGCCTCTATAGATATTGGCAGAGTTACAAATACTGCATTTCCTTAATGCTCAATTTAAAATGAGACATAAAGCAATAGAGAACAGTAAGTATAATGCTTCTAAGAGAATTCATTATCAGATCTATATTAAGTTATTAGGAAGAACATATGTTTTTATTGAATTAGGTAACAATGTTTTCCTATGGTATAGCTAAGAGATGCACACACACACACCAATAGTTAGCATCAAAATGGAAATATGAACACATGAGCATATGCCCATCCCCCTGCACCTCCTTTTGGCCCTCCGCAGCCAATTTAATGAACAAGTCCTGGTGCATATTGCTCAGAGGTGGTTTAACAATTCCACATCAAAGGAGCTTCTTTTCTATTAATTTAACAAAAAGATATTTATAAATTCATTAATTCACTAGCTCTACTTTTTATCATACATTGTCACCTCAAGATATGTAAAAGGTTAGATGTGAAGTAAAGAATGAACCTTATCCACAGTAAACATGGGTATTTTACAAAAAATGCACATAAAGAACCATGGTTATAGCATAAAACTTTTTCTAGATATAGAGATATTACCAAGGAGCCCTTCCCTTTGCACTTCCTCTTCTCCCTTGTCTACCGTATCAAAGACTAAGGACAGGAATATGTCCAGCTTCAAGAGGTGGATTGACAGAGGTCACTCCCAGAAGACACTCCTTCCTGAAATGAACACAAGAACCTTATATAGGGATTATTTTACTACCTCTATTTTTGACATACTTTGGATGTTAAGACTTGTCCTTTAATACACAGGAATAACTAAAATGCCTATAGAGAACAATGGTCAGACAATCTGAACTTGTCTCGCAACTCACAGGCAAAGAACTCTTCCCGGTGCACTTCCTTCCCTGTCCCCACTACCACCCCATCAGCATACTGCTCCAAGACATCTAGTTTAACAATCCCATTTCCCCAATACAGCCATTCCTATGTATTAACAGAAAACATATTTAAAGTATTATTTTACATTCTCTGCTTTAACATATGTTGTATACTTCTAAACTTCTAGAAAGACTAGATGTTTCAAATAAGGACTTAAGTTTGTCCACTATACATACAGTAACATTGAATAAACCACACATATGTAAAAGGATATAATGAAAGTGTCTTCTAAATAGGAACCTTCTGGCCTAGAATCCTTCCCCTTCTCACCTTTATTAACTCAGTGATTGCACCTGCAATGCTTGGAGGGGATTTTTTTAAAGAATTTTGCTCCCACAAATAAAATGCTGCCATTATTTTTTTTATTAAAAAAATTTTTTTTTATTTTAAAAGGAGCTTTAGATTACATAAATGTTACATGAATAATATAGGGGATTCCCATATGCCCCACACCCTCTCCCTCCCACACTTTCCCACATTAACAATATCCTTCATTATTGTGTATCTGTTACAATTGGTGAATACATATTGAAGCATTGCTACTAATTGTGGACTATCGTTTACATTATAGTTTACACTCTATCCCACACAATTTTGTAGGTTATGACAAAATATATAATGGCCTGTATCCATCAATGTAATGTCATGTAGGACAATTCCAATGTCCTGAAAATGCCCCCATATTATACCTATTCTTCCCTTTTCCTCCCCTCAGAACCTCTGGTGGTCACTGCCTTTATATCAGGGGTTCTTAACCAGGGCTCCAAGGACCCCCATTGGGGGAAAGATTTTAGGGAGTCCGTGAGCTTGAATTAATTTTGAATAATCTTAAAATTTAATTTAAAGACATGCCAATGTTGAGTGTCATAAAACTATCAGCTGCTACATTCTAAGAAGGGGTCCATGATTTCCACCTGACTGGCAAAGGGGTCTGTGGGACAAAAAAGGTTAAGAACCCCTGCTTTATATCAATGATACAAGTTCTTCCATTGCTAGAATAATAAAAAGTCTATAATAGAATAATGAGTCTACTTTAGTTCATTGTTCATTCCCCAGTCTTGAGGATTTGGGGTTGGTGATGCCTACTGTGTTTCTATTTGAGATAGGGCTTAGGTGCCATGGGGCAGATGAATGGAACTATCTTGCTTGCAGTTGAAGATACTTTCTGTTCCTTGGGATGGGCATTGTCCATCATCATCTCCTTGTTGGTTGTCCTGGGTGAATCCAATGAACTGGAGAGTAAGTGTTGCAACTCTGCTGAGATTCAGGGCTCAACTGGCACATGAACGGACCAAAGATTTAAGTGTCTGGGACATATATTTAACAAGTGTAGTACTAATTATAGGTTCAAATAAAAGGGACAGAAGAACCATGTGTAGGGAAACTATAAATGGGTCTAACTCTGTTACACTGAGGAGTATAAATTCCAGAGTAAGGCCCACTGACAGAGTGCCAAATTTCTGAGCTTGTCTGCCCTGCTTATAGTGTCTGGATGTCTCTAGATCCCTCAGGAGCCCCACTGTTTGAGGCACTGTTTACTATGGCAGTCAATGAGATCCTGCTGAGATGTGCATAAGCATAACCTCTGGAATGACCTCCTGACTGACTTTGAAATCTCTTAGCAATAAAAGCTCATTTGTATTTAAGATTACCCCCCTTTTGGTCAAGGTCTTTTTCTGGATGCGTTGCTAGTTGGTGCTTAGTAATAATTCCTCAGTGCCAGGGAGGCTTATCCTCAGGAGTCATGTCCCATACTGGGGGGAAGGTAGTACATTTATATGCTGAGTTTGGCTTAGAGAGAGGCCACAGTTGAACAACAAGGAGGCTTTCCAGAGGTAACTCGTAGGCAATATATAACACTAGGCTAAGTTTCAATTTCACAAGAAAATGTTCATAAGTACAATCATCAATATCAAAGATCTGGAGTAATGGTCTGTCTTCCTTCACTAGGCAATGCCCTTGTACTCAGGGGGTTCTTGCTATTCTATTAGAGAATGTAGCAGGAATCCCCAGGATGGGAATTCAATATTCTTTTGGTTATTGGGTGGGTCTCCACCCAGAAACAATGCTCCATGAATACTTGAACATATTCATATGCCATATAGGCATGGCCCAGGTGCACCCCTCCCCACACATCTCCCAATCACCAATACCCCACACCAGTCATCCTCCCCTTCCACAGTTGTGACCCCAAACCTCTCCAAAAACAAAGCCAAAATAATAACCAAATAAAATTAATAAGAAAATGAAATAATAGTTTTAAAATTAACAAATAAAATACAAAAACTTTTTAAAAAATTGATTTCTTGTATAAAATTTTTAGACATTGTGTCTTTTATCACTGTAATATCTGTTGTCTTATATGTACAGTGACAATTTATTCTGTATAGTCCCCCACTGTCTTATTTTTCCCATTTTATCTTCAAAGAAGCTTTAGGTTACAGAAAAGTCACATAGAGAATCTCAGTGCTTGGAGACTCACACAATAAACAAGAAAATATTAAACTCCCATTTTGGGGAGTCCTGCTATATTCTCAACTAGAGGGACAAGAATCCCTCAAGAACACATAGGCAGTGCCCAATAAAAGAAAACAGAGCAATATGTCAAGGCCTCAATATTTTTGCAAGTAACTATGACTCTTATTCTTCAAAAACTGAAACTTAGTGGTTACCATAGTTTCCGAGGGGAGGTGGAAGGAAGAATAGAGTAGATGGAATATAGGGTATTTTTAGGGTATTAGATTTGCTCTGAGTTGATTGCAGTAATGGATATAGGCCCTTTTAAATCTCGTCAAAACCTATAAAAATGTACAGGCCAAAATGTAAACAGTAAAGTAAACCATTGACGATGGTTAGTAGCAATGCTTCAATATTTGTACATCAATTGTAACAAATGTACCATCCACATGTAAAATGCTATTAATAAGGGAGATGGGAAAAGGGGGAGGTTGTGGGGTATAGGAGAATCCGCTATATTTTCTGTCATTTTCAACAAAGCCTTCCCCATGAATTTTAACACAAAATGTACAAAATGTATTAGTTTACTAACTCTACTTCTGTCATACACTGGCAACCACTTCAACATCTAGAAAGACTAGATGATGTAAAATTAGGACTCCTTTGTCCATTACATACACTATATACACAGCAAAGTAAAACAAAATTCACAGAACATATAGAATGATGGTTTATTTTGCCTAACTACAGACTTACTGGTTTAAAGCCCTTTGCACTTCCTTCTCTCTCCTCTATGAAACAGCACAAACATCAAACATAATATGTACTGCTCTGGAGGTGGTTTGACCATTCCATTTCCAAAAGATATTTCATATGAATTTTAACAAAATGATATCCACAAAATATGTCATTTCACTACCTGTACTTTTAACATACTTTGTGCACTTCCAAACATCTAGAAAGACTAGATGTTTCAAATAAGGACTTAAATTTGTCCACTATATACACAGTAGTGTAGAATAAACTATACACACATAACAATGGTTGTATTTGAAAGTGTCTTCTAAATGGAAACATTCTGATCTAGATCCCTTCATTTCTTCCAACTGCTTCTCTCCACCACAAACCCAGTGGATGAGTTACAGGCACCTGTGTCACTTAGATGTTGTTTTACAATTTTATTTCCAAAAACCATTTTTAGAAGACAGCCTTTCTATGAATTTTAACACAAAGTGTACAAAATGTGTTAGTTTATTAACTCTACTTTTGTCATACATTGGCAACCTCTTTAATACCTAGAGACTAGATATTATGAAATTAGGATTCATTTGTCCAATATATACACAATATATAAAGTACAGCAAAGTTAAATGAATGCACATAACATACAGGGCAATGGATGGTCAGAAATTTTCTATTACACACTAGCAAACACCTTTTGCAACTTCTTCCCTCTTACCTCCCTCAAACCAATGAACGAGAGCACAATTCCATTTCAAAGACAATATTTCTCACCAATTTTAAAAAGCTTTTTTACAGTGTTCTTCTACGACCTCTATTTTTAAGTGCATCAAGCATTTCTAAAATATTTAGAAAGACTAGATATTTCAAATAAGAACTTACTTGTCCACTACATACATAGTATTGTCAAATAAAATTGCACACAAACAACAAGGTTATAATCTGAGTATCTCTTAAACATGACCATTTTGGCCTGGAACCATTCCCTCCTCACTGCCTTTTCTCCACCACTAGTTCAGTGGACAAGTACAGGCAAGTGTAATGCTTAGAGGTGGTTGAACAAATTCATAATCAAGTCATTTACAGAGACAAGCTGTCCAATGAATTTCAACACAAAGTATACAAAACATGATAATTTTACTAACTCTACTTTGTCATACACCAGCAATGTCCTTAACATCTAGATGTTGCAAAATTAGGATTCATTTATCTACTACATACACTATATATAAACCAAACAATGAGCAGAACATACAGAAAAAGTTTTGTCTGAAATTGCCCAAGTATGGACATACTAGCATATTATCTTTTGCAATTGCTTCCCTCCCACGTCCTCCAAACCAATGAATAAGTATATAGACAGTAGTATTCTGCTCACAGAGATGGTTTAATAATCTCTTTTCCAAAAGACAATGTTTCCTATGAAATTGAGCAAAGCAATAGTTACAAAGTAATATTTTACTACTTCTACTTTTAACATATGTTGGGCACTTCTAAACATCTAGACAGACTAGATGTTTCAAATATGGACATTTTGTTCACTATATATAGAGCAGTCTTGACTAAACTGCACATATTTAACAAAAATTATCTCAAAGTGTCTTCTAAATATGAACGATCTAGTCTAAAACCCTTCCCTTTTATCCCTCCTCTACCAATCCTATGGGCTATAATGCTCAAATTTTCAGAAGACAATCTTTCTTAGGAATTTTAACACAAATGTATTAATTTACTAACTCTATTTTTGTCATACACTGGCAACCTCTTTAACATCTAGAAGACTAGGCATTGTAAATTAGGATGGGTTTGTACATTATACACTACATACAGAGCAAAGTAAAAAACCAAATGCAAAGGATTGTGGGAAGATGGTGACAGACTAATAGGCAGAGCTGAGCTCTCACAAAAACAACAGAGAAAGAGCCAAAAGCTGTCTGAGGGACCTGCTTTGGGGGTCAGCAGACCAGGACAGTGCTACACAACTCCTAGGAGGGTTAGGGACAGAGAGACGAAGAAGCTGAAACAAAAATCGTGATTTACCAAGCCCCCTTGGTAGCTGGGAGGGCTCCCCTCTCCCACTCCCAAGATATTAAGCTGGGGCAAAACACCTGGCTCACTGAAGCTGACTGAGAGGGGAACAGACATCTTTTTGAAGGGAAAAGGGAGGGGAGGTTGGGGTACTTCTCTTCAGTGCATTCAGCCAGCAGAGCCAACTTTGAATCTCAGACCTGGAGATTCAACACAGGAACACAGGAGAGCCCAGAATGAAACACCTCCATGGGAAGATGCACTGACAAGTACCAGCTGCTGGCCAGTCTGGACATTGCCTGGACAAAAACTGTTCATGCTTTCTGTATCCAACCCCTGGTAGAAAATCTGTGTCCCACTAGTGAGTCCTTGGCATGATTGTGAAAACTTAAGCTGGGCAATTTTAAAGACTAAGAATAAGTTGAACCAAATATCAAAAAAGAGCTGTGGGAAAAAAAAAAACAATAGGCAAGAGAGAGAAATTGGCCATCAGAATAAATTCACCAACATATTCAGATGCCTACACATGAGCAAAAAATTACAAGCCATACTAGGAAACAGGAAGAGATGGCCCAGTGTAAAGAACAAACCAAATATCCTGAAGAGATACAGGATTTAAGACAATTAATCAGTGATAATCACACAACTCTCCTAAATCACTTCAAAGAATTTATAGAAAATATGACTAAATGAAGGAGAGTAAGAAGACACTGTGAGAGTATAAAGAACAATTTGAAAGCCTGCAAAGAAAAGTAACAGACCTTTATTGGAATGAAAAACACGATGGATGAGATTAAAAATACATTAGAGGCACATAGCAGATTTGAATTCCTTGAAGACAGAATTAGTGACTTCAAAGACAGAACATCCAAACTGGAAAAGATAGAAGAACAGAAAGAGAAGAGAATGGAAAAAATGGAACAGAGTCTCAGAATTGAATGACAACGTGAAATGCACAAACATTCACATTATTAGTGTCCCAGTAGGAGAAGAGAGTGGAAAAGGGGCAGAAAGAATATTTGAAGAAATAATGACCAAAATCTTCCAACTCTTATGAAGAATATAAATATCAATATCCAAGAAGGACAACACATCCCAAACAGAATAAATCCAAATAGACCTACCCCAAGACACCTACTATTCAGAATGTCAAATATCAGAGATAAAGAGAGGATTCTGAAAGCAGCAAGAGAAAAGCAAAGCATCACATACATGGGAAACTGGATAAGACTAAGTTCTGACCTCTCATCAGAAGCCATGGAGGCAAGAAGAAAGTGGTATGATTTGAGGTACTGAAAGAGAAAAACTGCCAGCCAAGAAGTCTATATTTGGCAAAGCTGTCCTTCAAAAATGAGGATGAGTTTAAAGTCTTCACAAACAAAAACTGATAGAATATGTTACCGAAGGACCAAATTTACAAGAGCTACTAAAGGGGGTGCTGCAGCCTGAAAGGAAAAAACAAGGGTGAGAGATTTGGAGAAGAGTTTAAAAATGAAGATTATTAGGAAGGGTAAACTAAAGGATAAGAAGACAGATAATAGAACAGTATGACAACAGAGAACTGAAGGACAAAATGGATGAAGTAAGTAATGCCTTTACAG
>JAQZBX010084076.1:0-13300 GCA_029593785.1 Cabassous unicinctus | reverse complement strand
TAGGTATTCCAATTTTTTTAAAAAAAACAAAATGTGGTTTATTTAGGAAAGCTGGAAAAAACATTTTTTAAAAAACTATTTTTAAATATTAAAACATATAGTGCATTATAAAGTATATATTTTTAAATTTTAAAACTTTGGTATTTCAATTATATACTTTCCAAGTTAAATTCCTAAAAGATCTTTAAGAAAAGAATTTCATTATATTCCTGTGCCATATTTTTGTAAATATTATTCTACCTAAAATTCTTACCAATAAAGGCTTTATTTTCTTCATAATATTTGATAATTTGTGGTCCCAGGCCTATTCATCCATGGAAGTATGCACATGTGAACATAATCCAGGTTGTGGTTTTGGGAAAAAGTTTTTGAGAAGACCCTTCGCATTAGGGGGTGGCTCCTAGAATTGTTGGGGATAAAATTGGAGTAGATGTAATTTGAACTCCCTGAAATATTGCTTTCTGAAAAATGGTCTTTGTAACACTTTTATGAACACTTCCAAATAAAGTGTTTGGACTTGAAAAAAATAACTCATTGGAAATTATTGAAAAACATTTAATTTATCATATAAATCTATTTTGTTTTCATTCAAAATAGCCAAGTTAAGTTAAGTAGTTGCTTTCATTACTCATGGTGTTATGAAATGCTTCTATGATTAACACGCCCCCCCCAAAAAAAAAAAAACTTCTACAGTGGATTTGCTTCACTTCCCTGCACAATTTGTTTTCGGGTTTGTCAAAATCTGAGTACCATGGGTGGGTTACATACATGTGAATATTATCTGTTATGTGTTTCACATCAGAAAATGGGGTGTGGACTGTTGCTCCGGTCAACAGGAAACCATTGATGGACTGTGAGCAGAGATGAACATGACGGGTGTGTTTGGGTTGTATGTACGGCACATTATCGTGAGAAGTAAACCAGGCATCAAGGATACAAATTAGAGTGAAGCATGACAGATATTTCAAGTCTTTGTGACTGAGAGGAAAGAGTATGATTATAAGAAATAAAACTTAGAATTTCTACTTATATTTATTAAAATCTCATTATGTATCAGTAACTACTTAAGTGGTTTACATATGTTAAATTATTTAATCCTCAGAATAATTCCATGAGCTTAGTATTCTGCTTACCCCCGTTTCCCAGAGGAAGAAACTGAGCAATAGAAACTTTAAGTAACTTGACCAGGGTCATACTCTTGTAAGTGGAAGAGACTGGATTCAAACCCAGGCATTCTACCTTGCATCTATCTGCCTCTCCCTGGGGTGATAGTCATGAATGAGGGAACAGAGGGAACCAATCATCCTGGTTTCTTTAGCTATCCTTTTATTTTTATAATCTTCTTTATTTTAATTTCAAAAGTAATGCATGCAAACAGGAATAAAGATTTTTTTTTATTTTAAAAAAAAATTTTTTTATTTGTAAAATGATATATAAATACATATGCATATATGCACATTTGTTTACATAAATGTTATTTGTTATATATATATATATTTTTAAAGGTGCCTAGATTGCCTAAATATTACTCAGAAATTACAGGGATTCCCATGTTCCCCACCTCCCACACCTCCAACAACATCCCACACAACCATTCCTCATCCGTGTGGTACAACACCCGCAATGGATATACACATCCTGGGGCCTTGCCACCGAGCATAGACCACAGTTCACATCACAGACCACACTCTCTCCCACCCAGTTCTGCATGGTATATTTTGATGAAAAACAGCCTACATCCGTCGCCTCTTCGCCACTCAGGACAACCCCCAAAGTCCCAAAAAAGCCCGAGTATTTCAACTGCCCCTCCTCTCCCTACCCCAAAAATGTCCAGTGGCCACCGGCTCCACCTCACTGCTACAATTTCTTCCATTGCTTGAATCACAAGCCCTCTCTCACTTGGAGGTGGAGTGGACATCACCTTCCAAGTTCCCTCAGGATTGTGGGAGGAGCTGTGGACTAGAGTGGACTTGGTGGTGTTCTGTTGTAGACATATTGTGATTCAAGGAATAAAGTTTTGATACAAGCAACAACATGGATGAACATTGAAGACATCATGCTGAGTGAAATAAGCCAGACACAAAAGGACATTGTATGATCTCACTTATATGAAATAATTAGAAAAAGCAAATTCAAAGAGTCAGAATCTAAAATATAGGTTATCAGGGAATGTTGTGGGGACAGGGACTAGGGGATGAAGGCATAAAATATACAAAGTTCCTATTTGGGAGGGTGGAAAACTTTTGGTAATGGATGGTGGTCATGGTAGCACAACATTGTGAATGTAATTATCAACACTGTATTATATATTTGAATGTAGTCAAAAGGGGAAATTTTAAGTTGCATATATGTTACTAGAATAGAATTTTTTTCAAAAAATCCATTGAACAGAACAACACAAAATGTGAACCCTAAGTTAACCCATGGGCTATAGTTAATAGTACACCTATAGAAATGTGGTTTCCTCAATTGTAACAAATGTACCACAGCAATGCAAGATGTTAATAATAGAGTGTTATATGGGAACACTGTGATTTATGCATGATTTTTCTCTAATAAAAAAGAAAAATGAAAAAATGTAATTCTTGTTCATGGAAACAAATATAGAAGTTTGTGAAGGAAAAAATAGTCTCCCCAGGCCTACTTCTGAGAATTACTTTAGTATGTCTCTCTCCAGATGTTTCCTATGCTTATAAAGTTTATGTTTGCCTATAAGCATAATTATATATCATTTTGTTTTCTTTATAAAAATGAAATTATACAATGCATATGATATGCCACTTACTTTTTTAACTTGATGTACTATCACCTTTCTATATTATTATGTGGATAGACTTCATTCAATCATCAATGGTAAGATTTTATTTCACAGACTAGTTATACCAAATTTTAAAAATTAATTTTTTTAAGAAGCACTTATGTTTTCCAGTTTTTTACCATCGTGAATAATACTATCCTTGCACATAGTTTCCTATACACCAGGTTGCTATTTCTATAGAATGGAGTCCAAGAAATAGGGTTCTTTAGACATATAGTATTTACATTTAAAATGTTTGTAGATGTTACCAATTATCTTTCCAAAATCTCTACAACAGCACAATTACCACTACAACCAGCAATGTACAAAACAGTGTGTTTCTCCAAATTCTCTACTTGAACTTGAGCAATGAGTCCAGGGATCATAATTAGAGGGAAGTCTAGAGGCCAGGCCCTGTGAGGAAAAATGGAAAAACCTGGGACTGCTGAGTCTGAAGAAAACATAATAATGGCCTTAAGATCTCTGAAAGAGACCAACCTAATGAGAAAGACCCCATAAAGTAAAAGCTTCAGGAAAGCAGATTCAGCATAGGTACTTTCTAACAGATTTGTCCTGAGATGAAACTGTATATTTCTAATAGAAGTAGGCTACTCTTCCACTGGAGGTAGGGCAAGTAGAGGTTGAATGACCATCTGATAGGAATATCAAACTTTTTAAGTGGGATTGAATAAAAGAAGCTTGTATGCCATTGTCCTGCTCGGAGAGTCTATTAGAATCCAGAATTATTGAAGTAAGGGAGAGAGAAGGGACCCAAAGGTTCTCTGCCCACCCAGAAACCCACTGCTCCCTGGGTGATAAATCTGGAGGCTCTGGTACTTCACCCATAGACAGTGGCAGATTTTTGTCTGAGGCCACATGGGACTTATCATAAGAGGAAAAAGGACACTGGAGACAGAACTAATTTGCTTTTCTAGGAGGGCAACAGGCATTCCCTCTACACTGCAAAAACCCTTTACCAGTTTCCTCAATACATTTTCCCAGGCAGATTCATGGGGTAGTTTATAGGCCAGAAGGCCCATCTTGAAGGAAGCCAAGAGCTCACTGTTTATGCATAATGGCAGAGGGCCAACTGAGTCTGATTTTTTAAACTAGCCCAGCTTTGCCATTGACTGAATTTATGACCTTGGACAAGTTCTTTCATTATTCTGGGCCTCACTCTTTCCATATGTACAGAGAAAGTATTGGACTGCATGTTCTCTGTTTCTTTCCAGCTCTGATGTTTTATGAAACTATGTGTCTTTCAGTCAAGTGCCCCTTGTCTATGTTTCTGCTACATGCTGCTCCAACCTCTAGTACTCTGTTTGCCATATTGTGTTGAATTTTTTTTTACTCTCTCTACCATTGTGCTGTTAACTTCTTGTCCTTGCACATGGTCTGGCAGTTAGTAGGCACTCAAGTCAAAGTTTACTGAAATGTATTTGAATTTTCTCTGAATTCATGTCTCAAAGTCTTGGTTTCTGGACAAACTTGAAAACTGATATCCTCAACCCCTCAGAAGTGAATAAGGATAGCCAGGGAGCTGTAATAAGAAAAGGCAGCTGTTCTGGCAGAGGAACAGCTCTTTACATCCTCGGAATCATATATGTTATGCCTTTTTTGGGGCTTTTCTCATTTGAACCCAAAGTTCCTTTTTCTTTTCCAAAGTTCCCGTGAGGTCAGCAGAGATATAATTTCTTAAGGTTCTTATACAGTAACTCTCCTTGGATAGCCTTGCAAACCACATTCCTGCCAAACAATTCATATCTTCTGTGGGGACTTATCTTTCTTGCACCCTCTCTGGCCCAGTCCCTACTCAATGAAGCAACAAGATTACTGTTAGGAGGCAGTGACAAAGGCTTCCTTTTGCCCCATCTCCTTTTGAGATTCCAGATAAAAAGAAAGTGGTGACTGCAACGTAGTTCTTTTAACTTTGGGGTCTGGTTAGAGAGGGTGGCCAGCTGGGGGAAATTTCATTTATATTTAGACTTGTTCCAACTACAGACTTTACAGAAAAATAAATAAAGATGGAAGGGGAGAGATTAGTGAACACAATTTGGTAAGAGAAACATTCTGAGTTTGTTTGCTTTCTAATTTTGGAGCGTTAACAAACTTAGCTAAATAGTAACCCTCTCCCATGTAGCCCTGGATACTGCACAGTGGGAAGGAGCCAAAACACACCATCATAGTGTCCAGGCTCCACCCTACCTTCTGACAGTGCAAACCTAGAGATTAAGTTGGACAAAGGCAGCACTAGATCCAGGAGGCTGAGGCCAATCAGTTTCCTCTGCCTGTATGAATGCATGACTGGGAGCAAGAAGAAGGAGGACCTCACAAAGCAAACCTCTTTTTATATAGGACAGTCTTCTCTATGTCAGCCTGCATATCATTGTGGGTCCCTGGCCCTGGTCCAGAGAGAGGACAATAACCCATTTGTACCTATTACGGTGCCTGTATATCATTGCCAGTCTATCTGGTGGAAGTCTAATCACTGAACCAGGAAATTGGTCTCAGGATTCCTCACCCAGAATTTTTCTGAAGACAGTGAAGCATCATGAGGACAGCTAAAGCCTGTAAGAAATAAATAATTCCAGGCAGCCTAGGGCAAATGACTACCTGCATAAAATCTTACAACAGAGCGCTCAGGAGAGGGTGAAAGTCTATTCACAGGGGAGAAGGTGGCCAATTAACTCCTGTAAACTGAAAATAGGGGTTTTCTAAGGCCACAATCAAGAACAAGCCCAGGAAAATAAGAAGGGCCAGGTAAGACAAAGAGGTCCCTGAACTTCACATTTGCCTCAGACTGATCTTCATGATACAATGACTAGGCTCTGAGAGAAACCACCAACCAAAGCAGAGCAGATTTGCAAAACTGAAATGTGTTTTGTTTTGGTTTGCTTGTTTTGGTCAGCCCCTGGAACTCAAGGAAATCACTAACATATCATGAGCTGGATACAAACTAAGGAACAAATAACTCAGGGTCTAAGTCCCAGATTTAACACTTAAAAATATTAAAATGTACAGTGTGCAACAAAAGGTTACAAAACAAAGAAACATGAAATGAAGGCCCATTCAAAGGAACAAAATAAAACTCCAGAAACCACTAACAAAGAGGACCAGCCTTTGGACATACCAGACAAAGAAATTTAACAATGATCCTCAATATGCTCAAAGAGATAAAGGAAAACACAAAGAACGAACTAAAGGATATGAGGAAATCAGTAAATGAACAATATGGGGAACTCTTTGAGATTCTCAATAAAAGTCGAACAGAAAAACTGGAGTTGAAGACCATAATAATGAAATAAAAAATTCCCTAGAGGGTTTCAACAGCAGATTGGAACTGATAGAAGAAAGAATCAGTGATCTAAAAGACTAGACAATTCACTTGATTCAGGCTATGGAGCAGAAGGAAAAAATTATTTAAGAAAAAGTGAACAGAGCCTGAGACATGACATTTATGAATAAAAGCATTATGAGAATCCCAGAAGAAGCAGAAAGATATAAAGGAATATTCAAAGAAATAATGACAGGGACACAAACAGATATATGCACATAAATGTTCTTAGCAGCATTATTCACAATTGCCAAAAGATGGAAGCAACCCAAGTTTCCATCAACAGATGAATGGATAAACAAAATGTGATATACATCTAAAATGGAATATTATTAAGCTGAAAGAAGAAATGAAGTACTGACACATGGGACAACATGGATGAAACTCAAGGATCTGATGTTGAATGAAGTAAGCCAGTCGCTAAAGGAAAAATATTTCATGATCTCACTGATATGTACTAATGATATTGAGCAGAATCACAGAGGTTGTTTGGAAGATAGGTTACCAGAAGATAGAAGGGGAGTAGAGAGTGGTGAGTCAATGCTTAATCTGGGTAAACTCTATAATAAGGTTGATTGTAACAAGTTGGCAATGGGCAGAAGTGATGTGGTGCAGTGATATGAGTGTAACCTCTGGAATGACCTTGTGACACACTTTGAAATTGCTTAGCTATAAAAACTATTTGGCAATTAACTTCCCCCTTTTGTTCAAGGTCTTTATCCAAATGCATCACTGGTTGGTGCTTGGTAATAATCCCTTGGTGCCAGGGAGACTCATTACAAGGAGACATGGTCCATGCCATGGGGAAGGTAGTGAGTTTTTATACTGACTTTGGCTTAGAAAGAGGCCAAATTTGAGTAACAAGGATGTTATCAAGAAGTAACTCTTAAGCAATAGATATTATTAGGCAAAGTTTCAGTTTTACAAGAATAATGTTCATAGGTACAAGCATTAATATTGAGGGTTTGGCATATTGGTCTGTTTTCTTTTATTAGGCACTGCCTATATACTCTAGATATTCTTGTTACTCTATTAGAGAATGTAGCAGGACTCCCCAGGATGGTATTCAATATTTTGTCATGTATTGTGTGGTCTTCACCAACTGAAATAACACCCTATGACCACATGAACACTTTCATATTACATAGAAGCATGCCCCAGGTGCACTCTTCCCCACAAATCCCCCCACCACTGACACCCTGCACCAGTGATCTTCCCATGCAATAGTTGCCAAAAGAACACTCCCACAATTGTATTCTCAATCACGGTACTCTATCTCCCCAGAGTTCACCTGTTTCTTCCTCCACTCCTCCCCCAACTCTATGGATAGGCCAACCTCCACAACCCTGCTCACATTCCAGCATGGACGATCCCATTCATATTGCTACAACACTATCACCCTCTCCACTGCCAAACCACCCCGACTCACCTTATCATAGATTCTACCCAGATTGAGCATGGGCTCACCACTCTCTACTCACTTTTTAGCCCCTGGTAACCTATCTTCCAGACTCTGTCTCTGTGCATCGCTCAATATCCTTAGTTCATATTAGTAAGAGCAGGCAATATTTCTCCTTTAGTGACTGGCTTACTTCACTGAACATAAAGTCTTCAAGATTCATCAATGTTGTCGCATGTGGCAATACTTCATTCCATTGTATGTACATAAGACATTTTGTTTATCCATTCATCCATTGATGGACACTTGGGTTGCTTCCAAATTTTGGGAATTGTGAATAATACCATGATGAACTTTTGTGAGCACATATCTGTTTGCAACCCTGCTTTCAGTTATTCTGGGTATATTCCTAGTAGTGGAACTGCTGGATCATATGGCACTTCTATACTTAGCTTCCTGAGGAACCAGGAAATCTTACTCCACAGTGGCTGAAATTTCCACATTCTCACCAACAGTGGATGAGTGTTCTTATTCCTCCACATCCTCACTAGCACTTTTAGTTTTTTGGTTGTTTTTTTTTTTCAATAACAGCCTACCTAACAGGTGTAAGAGGATATCTCATTGTAGTTTTGATTTTCATTTCCCAAATAGCTAGTGATGTTGAGCATCTTTTCATGTGCTTTTCAACTATTTGTATTTCCTCTTTGGAACAGTGTCTATTAAGATCTCTTGCCCATTTTTTAAGTGTGTTGTTTGTCTTTTCATTGTCAAGATGTAAGGTTTCTTTATATATGCTGGATATTAGGCCCATATCAGATAGGTGATTTCTAAATATTTTCTCCTATTGAGTGGGCTGCCTTTTCACTTTCTTGACAATCTCCTTTGAAGCACAAAAGTTTTTAAGTTTGAGGAAGTTTCATTTATCTATTTTTTTCTTTTGTTGCTCATGCTCTGGGTGTAAAGATTATGAAACCATTTCCTAATACCAGATCTCACTGATGCCTCCCTACATTATCTTCTAGGAGCTTTATGGTCTTGGCTCTTATATTTAGGTCTTTCATCTTGAGTAACTTTTTGTATGTGGGATGAGACGGTGATCCTCTTTCATTCTTTTGGATATGAATATCCAGTTTTCCAAGCCCCAATTGTTGAGGAGACTGTTCTCTTCCAGTAGAGTGGGTTTGGTGGCCTTGTCAAATATCAGTTGGCTGAATATTCATGGATCTATATCTGAACTCTCATTTTGGTTCCATTGGTCAATATGTCTATCTTTGTGCAAATACTATGTAGTTTTGACCATTATAGCTTTGCAGTATACTTTAATGTCAGGTAGCATGTTTTCTCCAATTTTGTTTTTCCTTTTCAAGATGTTTTTGGCTATTTGGGGCCCTTACCCTTTCAAATAAATTTGATTATTGGCTTTTTGAGTTTACTAAAAATGTTGTTGGAACTTTTATTGGGATTGTGTTGATTCTGTAAATCAATTTGGGAAGGATAGGCATCTTAATGATATTTAATCTTCCAATCCATGAGCATAGAATATTCTTCCATTTATTTAGGTCTTCTTTGATTTCGTTTAGCAATATTGTGTAGTTTTCTGTGTATAAGTCCTTTACATCCTTAATTAAGTTTATTCCTAGGTATTTGATTCTTTTGGTTACTATTGTAAGTGGATTTTTTTTCCTGATTTCCTCCTCAGTTTGCTCATTACTATTGTATGGAAATGTTACTGATTTTGCATATTGATCTTATATCCCACCACTTTACTGAACTCATTTATCAGTTCTATAAGCTTTGTTGTAGTTTTTCAGGACTTTCTACATATAGGATCATATCATCTGCAAATAGTGAGTTTTACTTCTTCTTCTCCAATTAGAATATCCTTTTTTCTTTTTCTTGTTTAAGTGCGAGAGCAAGTACTTCTAATAAAATGTTATATAAGTGTGGTGACAGTGGTATTCCTTGTCTTTTTCCAGATCTTAGAGGGAAAGCATTTATCCTTTCATAATTGAGTATGATGTTAGGAGTGGGTTTTTCATATATGCCCTTTATCATGTTGAGGAAGTTTCCTTCTTATCCTATCTTTTGAAGCACTTTTTTTTATCAAAAAGGATGCTGTATTTTGTCAAATACCTTTTCTGCCTCTATAGAGATGATTGTGTGATGTTTTTTCTTCAATCTTTTAATGTGGTGTATTACACTGATTAATTTTCTTATGTTTTACCACCCTTGTATACCTTGGATAAAACCCATTTGATCATAGTGTATAATTCAATTGCTATGTTGTTGGGTACAATTAGCAAGATTTTGTTGAGGATATTTGCATCTAAGTTCATTAGAGAGATTGAGCTGTAGCTTTCTTTTCTTATATCATCTGTATGTGGCTTCGGTATTAGAGTTATGTTGGCATCATAGAATGATTTTCATAATGTTCACTCCTCTTCAATATTTAGGAATAGTTGGAGAAGGATTGGTATTAGTTCTTTCTGGAATGATTGGTAGAATTCACCTGTTAAGTCATATAGTCTTTGTCTTTTCTTGGTTGGGAGGTTTTTGATGACAAGTTCAATCTCACTACTTATGATAGGTTTGTTGAAATCTTCTATTTCTTCTTTTGTCAATCTAGGTTTCTTGTGTGTTTCTAGAAATTCATCCTTTTTATCTAAATTGTCCAACTAGATGGCTTACAATTTTTCAAAGTATTCTCTTATGATACCCTTTATTTCTGTGGGGTCAGTGGTGATATCCTCTCTCTAATTTCTGACTTTATTTATTTTCATCTTCTCCATTTTTTCTTCATTAGTCTAGCTAAGCTTTGTCAATATTTTTAATCTTCTGAAAGGACCAGCTTTTGATTTTGATAATTCTTTCTAATGTCATTTTATTCTCAATTTCATTGAGAATTTCATACTACTCTAATCTTTGTTATTTCTTTTCTTCTTCTTGTTTTGGGATTAGTTTATTGTTCTTTTTATAGTTCCTTTAAGTGTGCAGTTAAGTCTTTGAGTTTAGCTCTTTCTTCTTTTTTAATGTAGTCATTTAGGGCTATACATTTCCTTCTTAGCACTGATGGCTGCATCCTATAAATTTTGATATGTTGTGTTGTTGTTGTTTTTTTTTTCATTCTTTTCCACGTATTACTGATTTCTCTGGCAATTTCCTCATTGGCCCACTGATTTTTTAAGAGTTAACATCCATATATTTATGCTTTTTCCAGTTCTTTATCATCTATTGATTTGTAGCTTCATTCTATTGTGGTCAGAGAAAGTGTTTTGTATAATTTCCATCTTTCTATGTTCTTTCTGACTTTTTCTATGACCTAGCATGTGGTCTATCTTGAAGAATGATCCATTAGCAACCACAAAGAATAAATATCCTGTTGCTTTTCAGTAAAAAGTCCTGCATAAATCCGTTATGTCTAGTTTGTTTAATGTATTATTCTAGGTCTTGGTTTCTTTATTGAGCCTCTGTCGATGTTTTGTCTAATGGTGATAATCAAATATTGATGTTTCCCACTATGATTGTAGAGGCATCTATTTCTCCCCTTAGATTTGCAAGTATTTGCATCATGTATTTTGGAACACCCTGGTTAGGTGCTTGAATATTTATGATTGTTCTTTCCTTGTGGTAAATTATTGCTTTTATTAATATATAATGTATTTCTTTGTGTTTTACAAAAGTTTGGCATTTATAATCTATTTTTCTGATATTAATAAAGCTACTGCTGCCTTTTTTGGTTACTGCTTCTGTGGAAAATCATTTCCCAAACTTTCTCTTGCATCTTTGAGTCTAAAATGAGTCTCTTCTAGACAGTATATTGATGGTTCATATTTTCTTATCCACTCTACCAATATGCATCTCTTAATTGGGGAGTTTAATCCATTAGCATTCAATATTATTATTGTAAAAGCTGCAATCACTTCAGCTATTCTTTTTTTCTTTTGGCTTACATACATCATATTTTATTTTTGTTTCTCTGTTTCCCCTTTTTAGTTACCCTTACTAATAATCTTCCTTTCTATGGTTTCCTCCGAACCTCTCTGTCCTGTCTTTTCCTTTCAACTTGAAGAACTCCTCTTAAAATTTCTTGAAGGACAGGCTTCTTTTTGACAAATTCTCACAATTTCTATTTATCTGTGAATATTTTGGTCTCAACCATCATCATTTGTAAATGACAATTTTGCTGGATACACAATTGTGGGCTGACATTTCTTTTCTTTCAGCACTTTAACTATGTCATACCACTACATTCTTACTTCCATGGTTTCAGATGTGTAATTGGCACTTAATTGTATTGAGCATCCCTTATATGTGATGGAGCTCTATCTCTTGTTGCTTTCAAGATTCTCTCTTTATACTTTGCATTTGACAATCTGATTCGTATGTATCTCAGAGTTTGTCTGATAGGATTTAATCTGTTTGGAGTTCTCTGTCCTTCCTGGACATGTACTGCCATGTCCCTCAAAAGTGTTGGGAAATTTTCAGCCATTATTTTTTCAAACCATCCCTTTGCCCCATTTCACTTCTCTTCTCCCTCTTTGACACACATAATGCATATATTTGTTCATTTTATGCTGTCATTCAATTCCCTGAGCCCCTGCTGCATTTTTCCCTTTTTCGGTCTATCTGTTCTACTTTCTTTGTGGTTTCAGATGTCCTTTGAGGCTTTCATTACTATGAGACCTGTTATCTTTTTATGTAACTTTATAATTTCTTCTGTATGTTCACCCAATGTATTTTTAAAGTCCTTTACCTCTTCCCACATGTCATTGAGTTGATTTAGGATACTTATTTGGATTCCCTTGATTAGTTTTTCCATGTTCTGTGTCTCCTCCTGCTTTTTAGTTTGTCATTAGACTGGACCATGACTTCTTATTTCTTTGATTGGCTTGTAATTTTATGCTGATGTCTAAAAGTTTTTTCTTGATGGGTTTTATTCTGTCAATTAGTTTCTCTCCTTTGTTTAGTGTTTTATTTTTGTCTGACTTTGTGTTAAGGGTTCCTTTGACATTTGGTTCCATTTATAACTAATCTTTGTAGTTGCCTGTGTTCAACTGAAAAAAAATAATAGTTCAACCAAAACAGAATAAAAGAAAAAGAAAAAAGGAACAAAAAAGTAAAAAGGAAGGAAGGAAAAATAATTCCAAAAAGAAGGTAAAAATAATAAAAATAAAAATAAGGGGATTGTGGGAACATGGCATCAAATTAGGCAGACATTGCCAAATCTCTCACAAAAACAATGGAAAAAGAGCAAAAATCTACACAAGGGACTAGCTTTGGGGGTCAGCAGACCAGGACAGTGTTTCACAACTTCCAGGGGAGTGAGAGACAGAGAGATGAAGAAGTTACTAAATGTCCAGTCTTCTGGGAAGGACTTCTCTGCCCCACCTCTGAGATATTCAGTGGAGGTAAAACCCCTGACTCATTTCAGCAGACTGAAGGGGAAGCAGGCATTTTTCTCCCTATCAGATGTTACAAGGGAAAAGGGAGGGGGAGTTGGGGGGCTTTTCTTCAGTGAATTAAGCCAGTGGAGCCTGCCTTGAATCACAGTTCTGGCCAGATGAAAACAAAGGAAAACCGAGAGAGATAGACCTCTGTGGAAAGGTTCACCAATGAAAGCTGTCTTCTGGCTGGTCTGGAAATTACATGGACAAAAACTGCTTTTAGAGCTCTCTTTACCCCACCCCTGGGAGAAAATCTGTGCCCTATGAATAAGTCCCTGGCATGATTTTTATAACAAGCTGGGCAATTTTAAAGACTTAAGATAAGT
>JAQZBX010084075.1:0-13300 GCA_029593785.1 Cabassous unicinctus | reverse complement strand
GTAGATATTTATGACTGTTATATCTTCCTGGAGGATCGTCCCTTTTATTAATATATAATGGCCTTCCGTATCTCTTACCACTTTTTCACATTTAAAGTCTGTTTTGTCTGATATTAGTATAGCTACCCCTGCTCTTTTCTGTTTACTATTCGCGTGGAGTATCTTTTTCCAACCTTTCACTTTCAGTCGGTTTGTATCCCTGGGTCAGAGGTGAGTTTCTTGTAAGCAGCATATGGATGGCTCATGTTTTTTTATCCATTCTGTCAGCCTGTATCTTTTCGATTGGGGAATTTAATCCATTCACATTCAATGATATTACTGAAAATGCACTATTTATTTCCTCCATTGTATTCTTTGGTTTTCATATGTCATCTTGTTTTTGTCTCTCTTTTTACTCTTTTGGTTATCCTTTCTGCTTTTCTTTCTTCTATACTCTCCTCCAATCCTCCCTTCTTGTCTTTTTCTTTCAGGTTCTAAGGCTTCCTTTAATATTTCCTGCAAAGGTGGATTCGTTTTTGCAAACTCTCTTAGTTTCTGTTTGTTGGTGAATACTTTATACTCACCTTCATATTTGAAGGACAGTTTTGCCAGATAAAGAATTCTCGGCTGGCCGTTTTTCTCTTTCAGTACCCTAATTGTATCATACCACTGTCTTCTTACCTCCATGGTTTCTGAAGAGAAATCTGCACTAAGTCTTACTGGATGTCCTTTGTACGTGATCGTTTGCTTCTCTCTTGCTGCTCTGAGAATTATCTCTTTATCTTTGACATTTGACATTCTGAGTAGTATGTGTCTTGGCATAGGTCTATTTGGATTTCTTCTGATTGGGGTATGGTGCGCTTCTTGGACATATAAGTTCATTTCTTTCATGAGAGTTGGGAAATTTTCAGCTATTATTTCCTCAAATACACTTTCTGCCCCTTTTCTTCTCCTTCTGGAACTCCCATGACACGTATGTTGTTGCGTTTTGTGTTATCATTCAACTCTCTGAGCCCCAGCTCAATTTTTTTCCATTCTTTTCTGTGTCTGTTCTTTTCTCTCTTCAATTTTAGCTGCTCTGTCTTCGGTATAACTTATTCTTCTATCATTTCGAGTCTGCGGTTGTATGCCTCAAATGTGTTCTTGACCTCACCTATTGTGCCTTTCATTCCCATGAACTCCATTACTTTTCTTTTCAGGATTTCCAATTCTTTGCATTCGCTCAATGTCTTCTTGATGTCATTTATCTCTTTAACTATATTTTCTTTCAACTCATTAATTTGATTTTGGAAATTTATGCTCATCTCGCTGATTAGTTCTCTCAAATTCTGCATCTCTTCTGGGACTTTGATGTATTCCTTTTCTTGAGCCATGACTTCTGTTTTCTTAGCATGGCTCATAATTTTTTGCTGGTGTTTAGGATGTAGTTTACTCAGATGTTCAATCTCTTTCTCTTCTATAGGGATTTTGTGGCAGGAGGCCGTGAGTTACCACAGCTCTTTGATTTTTGGCTTGACCTGGTTTGTTAGGATTGTCCTGCTGGTTGCTCAAAACTGGACACTGGACCCAGTAATTGGTTGTAGAGTCACTTCCTAGGACCTTGGGCAGGGAGGCTATAGAGGCCAGGAAAAGCCTCTCCTACTTATTTTTAATTTTCTCATGTGCACTTCCTTGGTCTGCCAGGAAATGGCGCTCTTTGACAGCTCTCAATTCAATGCCTGGTTGGAGTGTATTTGTTGTGACACAGACCAGATCAATGTGATAGAGCTTCCTGTCTGGAGGCTAAGAGCCTTGTAATTCAAACTTTCTGAGACAGTTCTCCAGTCTTCTCTGGCAGCCCCCTCCCTTTTCCCAGCTAGGACATATTTCCACTTCCCTCCAAGTCCTCAACAATCAGTCCTTGTTAGTAAAGGAGGAGATTGGGAGGTTTGTATATCTTCAGCCCCTTGCTGGCTCCAAGGCAAACAATGGGGCAGCCCCACCTCGCCTGGAAGGGTTCTCAGAACAGGGCAGAACAAACCTGCTAGTCAAAAGCTGAGTCAGCCCCAGGCTCTCTCTCCCCTCTCCTGTGGAGTCCTCAACAATTAGTCCAGGCTAGAAGAGAGGGAGATTGTGAGGGTCGAATTTCTCCAGTCCTTTGCCTGCTCCCAGGGCAAACCACCGTGTGGAAGGGTCCCTGGGGCTCTGCAGCCCAAATTTGCCTGACAGAACCTGAGTCAGCCCAAGGCTGTGTCCCTCTCTCTCTCCCCTTTCCGGGAGTGGTAGATCCCTGGAGCCCCCTTTGTCTGTAGTTGGAGGCCCAGAGACCCGAGAATTCTAAGGAGTGTGGGGCAGGATGCTGGCAGCAGCAGCCGCTGCTGATTCCAACTCACGGTTCTGTTGTCGCGATTTCCCTCTTGTCCCTCTCTTCTCTGGGTGGTGTGCGGCCTTCACCTGCTGTCCTAAACCCCAGAAGATCTATTTCGGGGCTGTTTCAGCCTGTTCTCTAGCTATTTTTCTGTAGAAGAGATTCCTGTGTCTTACTAGTCCGCCATCTTCCCAGAAGTCCCCCTCATGTATTCTACACTTAGCTATTTTTTTAATCTTGTCTTTAGGCTTTAATGACTGATGAGACAATATCCAATGTGCCAATCCTTATCTTGGGTAACAAAATTGACAGAACAGATGCAATCAGTGAAGAAAAACTTCGTGAGATATTTGGACTTTATGGACAGACCACAGGAAAGGTAAGAGACAAGAACCTTCAGGGGACGTATTATAAAGGAAATTCACAGTTTCAGAAACATTCATGTTTTGAAATCAAGCGTCTACTTTTCTTTCAAAAGTTTAAATTGGTTTAAGATTTGTTTTACTATGGGTATTTTGTAAACTGTCTGAAGACAAGAACATATTTTTGCTTTAACAGTTTTCTAACGAAAATTTTCTGACTACCTTTCCAATCTAATTCTGTGAAATATCTTGAAAGAGCCCATCTTAGCCAGAAAATAAAAGTGCTTTTGATTGGCAAATTCAAGTTATGAAAAAGAATAATCATTATATATCACTTTCTAAGCAGTGGAAATCAAGGCACCTAATCCATCTCCAGAGCTCCTGCTGAGAGGTTGCTGAGGAAACTGATTTTGCAAATGGGGAAACTGAGATAATGATTTGTTCAGGTCTACACAGCAAATCAGTGACAGATCGAGGAATAGAGCTAATCCTCCAGATTAGTAGGTTATGCTGTCCCCAGTGGAAGGAGGAACTTGCTGCAGAAAAGCAGATTTGTGAGAGAGGAAATCCAGAGCAACAGAAATCCTGGTCTTCTTAACTCAGTTTTGGCACATTTAATTTTTTAAATCTTCTTTTTCTGTCTGTGAAAACTTTTTTTGACTTCTTTACAAGGTTCCTTAGTCTTGTCTCTTTCTCATTATCTAATTCATTTACATTTCTGCATGAGTGTTGCACATACATGAATTCTTCCCTAATTTTGACACACCCTAATATCAGTGTATATTGCTGCATGCTTGTGTTAATGAGAATGTGTTTATTTCTAAAATGTACTGGACCTCTTTTATCCATTGAAGAGCATGCTGGTTCCGTAGATCCCAGTAACCTTACTCTTAGTCAGCTGCCACAACTTTCCAGATGAATATCAGGTGTTTAAAGCAAATACTCTACCCAGACGAGAAACGCTGGGAAGAGGATTGTGTTGCTTACTCTATTCAGAAAGCACAAAGTCCTGGGGAAGTCATCTGCATTGCCTTGTCCACATTTCTGTAATTTATTCCTAGTTAGATTTGCTTTTAAGGAATAGAGACACTGATTTTAGGGACCACCCTTTCAAGCGTTCCTACCATGGAGGTGCTAACAGCCCTTTCTTGGTTTTGCCTCCCTTAGGGGAACGTGACCCTGAAGGAGCTGAATGCCCGCCCCATGGAAGTGTTCATGTGCAGTGTGCTCAAGAGGCAAGGCTACGGCGAGGGTTTCCGCTGGCTTTCCCAGTATATTGACTGATGTTTGGACGGTGAAAATAAAAGAGTTTTACTTCTCTGGACTGATCCTATTCACAGCTTCCTCATGAACTTTTGTAATAGAACAAGGAAAGCTCTCCAACCATGTCTGGCGTTGAGAAGCCAGGAATCTCTGGTCAGCTCTCTCATCACCCAGTGGTGACATGTGCTCTTCTCCATACTGTTGGGAGGTAATGCTGCCCCACATGCTGGTGCAGGTCTGCATCCCGGGACTTGGAAGCTGGCAGGATCTGCTGAGTAAAGCTGTGCCATCGTGGGGCACCTGAAAAGAAAAACACGTCTCACCACTGTGGTTGATTTAAAAGAAAGTGATTCTATTTTTTAAAGAAAGTGTTGTTAATGTAATTGGTGTCCCTCCTAACTTTTTGAGTTCATGATTTACTTGGTCCAGAGTTTTCTATTCTTCTTTTTTTAATCTAGTGAATGGCATTTAGATATTTCATAAAATTAAGAACGGATACACATTGGAGGCCAAAGCTCAGCCAGGTGAACTTACTCCTGTTGAAATTAGCAGGTTGGTAAGAGGAGCCCCCTGAGCTCACCTTTCTCTCTAACTGCCTAGTAGTGGGTGGCATCCCTTTGTGCACAGAGAACTAGGAAAGGGGCAGGAGCACTCTGGCCTTTGCAGTGTGGCAGGTTTCCATTGTGGTGAATAGGGTCATTCCTCATCAAGGAATGTGTAGCAGATTGTTTACTGAGGAGTTAATTATAGAATGGGTTGTTATTATTATTACTTATAAAATTAAGAATTTCAGCCTGTCTCTGCTTTAATACTGTCATGAAATTTCATTTTCCCCATAGCACCTTCCTTACTCATTTTCAGTTTTCAGTTACAAAAAGTGACTTTTGCCTCATGAAAGACTTGAGACTGATTCCAGGTTGCCAGTGTTGTTGCATACTGCAGATGTGTCTGTTACTTTTGCACATATTTTAGGGGAAATTTTTTCTGAATAGGAGAGTCAAACCAAGGCAAAGTTAACAACTTGAAGGCTCTTAATTCTGTGAGGACTAAAATACCTGGTATTCTAACACTTGTTTGAATCTACAAAAGATTTACTCAGTGAAATTTCCCCTTTGAGAATTTGTTGTTTCATTAGGCTGGTCCTGAGCTCTTTTTCTCTTTTCTTTTTATCAGTTATCTATTTTTTTGGTGTTTAAAGTAAAGGTTAACATTTGTAGCTTTCCCAGATTTTTTTTTTGGAGGAGGAGGGTATGAAATTGCCCTTTCCATTCTAAAAACATTAATCCAAGAACTTCTATAGAGCTGTTCCTTTTAAGCCAGCACCACTTCTTTTTAAATAATAAATCTGGTATATAAAAGTGTCAGCATCCCCAGTAGTGTGCATGAGGATTATTTTTATAGCATTTTGTATCCTAATGCCATGTGTGGAATTGGATTTTCATTATCTTAACCTAAGTTTCACCCTCATAGTAAAAGATGAAGGGCTAGGATAAGGTCTTAAGATGGGAGGCTATCTTTATTCATTTTTCCTTTAATGAAAGGTGGTTAGAAGTAGTTTCCTCAAAATTGAAAATTGTGAAGATGATGCTTATTTGCAGAGGATTGAACTAAATTTAGTGGATTCCTGCTTCTGATATGATAGGGAAAATATGGATAACATTCCTGGGGATGTGAGTATCATACTTTAATTGGGTTTCTCAGTTTTAGTCCTCAGTTCTGCTATCTTGGTGAAGCATGTCAGGTACTGAATGCAGAGGCTTGATGAAATTAAATCTGGGAAGAGCATGTGTACCATTTATTAACAAGGCATAGCTGGATAAATAAAAAATTGTTGGGTTTGGAAAGGGGGTAAAGCCTTAAGTAAAAAAATCTAGCTAACAGTGAATGAACCTAGGTAGTTGACTTGTTTACTTTTTATGTCCTTTGGCTAAAGGTTACCCATACTTCCCTATCTGGAGACATGAAAAGGATGGTTGCTTCAGTGTTAGTTTTCTTTTCTTTTTGTCCCTAATGACATGGTAGAAAGCTAGAAAACTATGATAGGTCAACTTTTTGTGAAAGTGGTTTATTTTGACCACTGGAGAAAGAGGGGATCGAAAAGTCAAGTAGCACCAGTCTATTTCTTGTCCCACAGAACACTATTTCTATAATACTGTATCTGAAAGAAAATGCTGTGAGGAGCTCTGCTCCAAACAGTGAGGATCAGAGCTTTGTATAGGAACTCCCATGAATTGAGACTTTTCATTCTGTTTTATCAGAGTGCATATATGTCCTAGTTCAGGAAAAGTAAAGCAGTCATTTACAAAAAAAAAAAAAAGTCATTCTGTATCCTAAGCATTTTAATAAAAAAAAAAAATAAAACAAACTTGCTATCTCTGTGTGTGTGTGTGTGTGTGTGTGTGTTGGTTTGTTCTGAGTTTGAACAACATGGCATTTGGGGAGCAAAAGTTTCTTGTCTGTTTCTGGGAAAAAACATTCAGGATGGATGTGAGAGACTTAAATTTTGCTACCAGGAAAAAAAGAAAACAAAGTCTGGGCCAGTTCACACATTTCACTAGAGGTAATATAGTACGATTTGAGGGCCTTGGAGCAGGCTGTGGCCCCAGTGTTAGTGGTCATCTTTGAAATAGGATGGGCATGACAGATATTTGAACAAAATCTTATATTAATGTGCCAGTGACAACTGGGTACAGCTTAGCTGTGTTGGGCTAATCATTTTACACAAAATTGGAGAGATTGAGTTGAATGCTACATTTGTCAAAACAGAGAGAGGAATAAAATCTGTGCTTGTCCATTTACTAGCCTTATGGGAAGCCTTGCTTTTAGAAAACCCCAAATGAGATTCCAAAACTAAAGTACTGGAACAAATAGAATGAGAAGCAATATGCTACAGGTTCTTTTTGACCAAGTATTAAATTATTGGAGGCATCCTGTCATTGAAATTATTGTCCCCATTGCTAGGAAAGAATGCCATGGCCTTTGCGCTCCTGCCCCCGGGCGAGGACGCCCTGATGCCTGGATTCTGTGGCAGACCCCTCCGGGACCGCGGGGTACAGGGAGTGGTGGAAGGGGGACCGACTCTCCTTTTTGTTCAATAAAACTGATTAACTGAAAAAAAAAAAAAGAATGCCATGGGTTCTGTGAGAATGTAGGCTTTTTTGATTTGAGTTAGAGTGGATTATGAAGGTTAAAGGCTGAGTCAATGAGCCCAGTACTCAAGGCCGTCTCACCTTAGCTGTTGCTGGCTGTGACTGGGGACTCTACTGTGGTCTGCCATAAACAAAAACCTGAAGCATAAGCGTGCATGCTGGAGGCTTGAGCGTCATTAAGGGAGGATCACTGGACTCTAGAGAGAAAGAAACTCTTAATTGCTAGGAAGTTGGAATGGTGAAGAGAATTTACTGTTCTCAAGCCATCTTCTGTGTCATAGAAACAGAAGTCAGTGACTGCTAATTTCAGTCCTGCTTCATACTTTAATTTCCCTTTCTCAAACAGGTTTGGGTCACTGAGAGAATTACCCTGTTGTGCTGGGGATACACCAACAGCATTAGTTTTATTCAAAGCTTTGAGGCAGAAAGATTATGTAATTTAAGTAGCATTAGAATATTCTTTATTGCTGACATGTTTACTATATAGTACTAGATCTCTTAAACATTGATGTGCATTTTAGTGAAAATCATTATAAAGCTGACCTTCATAATAAAATGTCTACTTTATGGTGACTGCTTTGGAGGTATACTGAGTGGTTCCCAACCCCCTCAAAGTACTGTTCGTGCTCATTGCCCTCAAGGAAACTTCTTTAAAGTAGGGTAGTTTTATGTTGACCTAGATCAGGAGGTGGCAAACTGGCTTGTTGGCCAAATCTGGCCTAACACCTGTTTTTGTATGGCCAGTGTTCTAGGAATGAATGGCTCTTGCACTTTTAAATGATTGGACTAAAAAGAGTATTTTGTGATATGTAAAAATTATATAAATTCAAATCTCAGGGTCCACAAAGTTTTATTGGAACACAGCCATACCTATTTGTTTAGCTTTTGTGTGCCACAACGGCAGAATATTTGAGACATTATATGGCCTGCAAAACCGAAATTATTTACATCTGGCGTTTGACAGCGTTTTTGTCCCTTGGTCTAGATAAATCCTGGGTGTTGGTTATAAATGTCATATGAAATGTACATATTGCAGAATATAATTTAAAATTTTGACTTCAGTTCCTGTTCATCACAGCCCATTTAAAGGGCAATTTTATTTAGCACAAATCCAATTTCCATGAGATTTGTTGTGTGGGGCTTTGGCATCAGAAGGTCCTATATTTACTGTAAAAATTTCAAAATACTGAATTGGCCAAGGATTTCCTTGGCTTATATTATCCCCAGGGTCAGAGGCCGAGTGTTGTCTAGACCTGGGCAGAGACTGATATGTAGGTCCTGTCATGGCCTGGACAAGTCTAGCCACGTCAGTCCATTTCTCTTCTCTTCCTGCCGCCCAACGAAAGTAGAGACTAGGCTCCGAGGGACCCTCCCCCGGCCCCATCTCCCCGTAAAGTCACAGGCCTGTCACTCGGCTGGGGCTCGCCCTTGGGGACAGCTCCCTCTACGTCCCACAGGTTGGATGAACCAACGAAGGCGGGGAAAGGAAGGGGCCGGTCAGCACCAGCAGCCAATCAGGACTCGGCTCCGACCCCAGCCAATCAGCCTCGAAGAGAAAGACCTGAGTCAGTGCTTGCGCCTTTCGCTTCCAGCTCTGGGTGGCGCTGCGTCGGCTGAGCTCGTCCGGGCCGGGGTCCTTGCTTGCTTCCTGGATCTCCCGGGTGCCCCCTGGTCCGGAGGCCATGGGGCGGCAGTGGGGGCCCGCCATGAGGGCGGCCGAGCAGGCCGGCTGCGTGGTGAGCGCCTCCCGGGCCGGCCAGCCTGAGGCCGGCTCGTGGAGTTGCAGCGGGGTGATCCTCAGCCGTAGCCCGGGCCTGGTGCTGTGCCACGGTGGCATCTTCACCCCATTTCTGCGAGCGGGCAGCGGGGCCCTGACCGCGACCGGCGCCACCTTCCTGCCTGGCGACAGTTGCGCCGACGCCCTGCGCCTTCACGTGCAGTGGGGCTCAACGGCCGCGAGCTCCGCAGGCCGCGCGGAGCGGGGCGACCCGGGGCTGTGCACGCCGCAGTGTGCGGGCTCCGACTCCGGCCCGCTCACCCCGCAGCGCCGGCGCCCTCCGCAGCCCCCGCGCCCCGCCGAGCTGCTGCTGCTGCTGAGCTGCCCGGCCTTCCGGGTCCAATTCACGCGCCTCTTCGGGGGCGAGACTGCAGAGCAGTGGCGCTTCGCGAGCGGGGCGCCGGACGACGAGTTGTCGGAGGAAGAGGAGGAGGATCAGCTGAGAGCGCTTGGCTGGTTCGCGCTGTTGCGCGTACGGCCGGGCAAGACGGCGGGGGAGGCGGAGGAGCGCGGGACGGCCATGGCCGTGGCACCTCTCGGGGCTGTGCCTAAGGGCGCGCCGCTGCTGGCCTGCGGCTCCCCGTTCGGGGCTTTCTGTCCCGACATCTTTCTCAACACGCTGAGCCGCGGCGTGCTCAGCAACGCGGCGGGCCCGCTGCTGCTCACCGACGCGCGCTGCCTACCGGGCACCGAAGGCGGCGGCGTGTTCGCGGCGCGACCCGCGGGGGCGCTGGTGGCGCTGGTGGCAGCGCCGCTCTGCTGGAAGGCCCGTGAGTGGGTGGGCCTCACGCTACTCTGTGCTGCCGCCCCGCTCCTTCGCGTCGCCCGGGCGGTGCTCGGCCAACTGTGCCCGGCCTCCGCTTCTCTGGTCGCCCTCCTGCCGCCCGAGGTGGGCGCCCCGCGGGGCCTGCCCCTCCTTGATCCCAGGCCCCCGTGGGCAGCTGCAGCCGTGCTGGTGGAGTGCGACACAGTGTGGGGCTCCGGAGTGGCCGTGGCACCCAGCCTCGTGGTGACCTGCAGGCATGTGGCCCCTCGGGAGGCAGCTAGAGTCCTGGTGTGCACTGCCACCCCCAAGTAAGGCCCGCAGGGCTGCCCCTGCTCTACCTCTTCACCAGGTCTCGGGTCTGGATCCTGGCGCACCACCTGAGGATTAGGGAGGCCGTTCTTCCAGCTTCATGCTGATGCTTTGCGGAGTAGAGTGAGACCCTCCCTCATCTTTGATGCCCAGAGCCACAGTATAGGGGAACCTGGACCTCCTGGCAGGGGCTGGCCTGAATGGGAATTGGGTAAGATGCTAAATGCCACACAATTCTGGATTGGGGAACTGTGCAGCCTCCCAGTGTCAAAGACTGGGCCTCTTAATTCTTTCTGGGCAACTTCTCTGCCCCATATCCCTGCACCACACACCCCACTAGGCCCTATGAAGGGACACTTCCTATCCCTCCTCCCACTCCTGAAAGTGATGAAATCTCAGGGGCCCAGGATGTTGCCCTCCTGGGCTAATGAGATGGGCCTGTCCAGCATCCTCAGTTTCTCTCTTAGATCTTAACCAGAGCTTCCCTTCTGAAACAAAACTACAGATAGGAGGTTCTACCCAATTAGAATGTAGGCAAGGGCCCCAGACAAATAGACATATTTTGAGCAATCTTTGGGTGACCCTGGTAGACAGATTGAGACAACTTTAGACAGTGGTTTTTTCCCTCTGCAGGGAAAAGCACCCTAGGCCACTTCCGCTTGCTCTGTGGGGACAATTGCCTTGGCTTCCTGGCTTGGTTTTCTTTCTTTTTTTTTTTTTCAAAGATTTGTTTATTTATTTATTTAATCCCCCCCGCCGCTTGTGTCTGCTGTGTCCATTTGCTGTGTGTTTCCTCCGCGCCTGCCCATCTCCCCCTTGCTGTGAGGGCCTGCTGCATCAGCCCACCGCGCTGCGCGGGCCGGCCTGCCCTCACAAGGAGGCCCCGGGAAGCGAACCCTGGGCCTCCCATATGGCAAACGGGAGCTCCATTGATTGAGCCACACCCACTTCCCCCTGGCTTGGTTTTCTAGTGCAGATTCTTTTAGTTTCCTCTGTAGCCTCTAGTGGTACTTAGACCAAAGTAAAGTAGAAGAGAGCTTTGGTGTTAATGCCTGACCTTCTGTACCTGGCTAAACCAGCCTCCCAGCCCAGGCCTTTCCAAATCCCTCTTTGGAATCCTGGGGTTAACCAAGCATGGTTAACCCAGTCCAGCGTTGATATAAAGGTCCTCACTGATAGCCTATGGGGCAGCCATGGTTTTATAGGGAGGACAGATGAGAGTTTTCCTATTTCAGATAGGGAAGTTACCCCTGCAGAGGAGGAGTGTGTATAGTAAGAAGCCTCTGTGATCTTGGGGCAAGTCACTTAAGCTCTCTAAGCTGCCTCCCCTTGAGTTAACCTGTGAAGTCTTGGAATAGAGCCTGGCACATGGTAAGAGCTATAGAAGTGTTGGCATTTATGTAAGCAGGGGTGCAGAGGGGTGAACTTGTGCCTGCCTCACCAACTAGTAAGCTTGTTGGGGGTATCAAATGAGGCAGTGGAGGAAAATGCTTGGAATGTTTGCCCTGGGTCCTGCCAGTACTCTGTGACCTGGGGAAAATTACTCTACCTTTCTGGGCCTCGGCTGCACTGTCTAAAGTGGAGATAACAGTGCCTGGTTCTTAGGGATGTGGGCAGGACTAAATGAGATGTCCAGAGAGCATTAACAGCGGCCTGGCCCACAGTCACGCTGTCAGGTGTTTATTATTATGATGACATTCAGGAGGCTTTACATGGAAATACTGGACAGTTGGCAAAGCATAGAACATGTAAGTGACATGCCCAGAGTCATCTGACTTGTAGGTTCCAGGGCTAGCACCTAGATCTTCTGACTCCAAGTCCATGGCTTACTGTGTCCTTGTCTCTCCTCCCCGCTCCCAGACACAAATGGGTCAGAAAGCTAACCCATCTTTTGTTTTCCTTGCCCCCAGGAGTGCTGTGATCTGGGGACATGTGGTGTTTGCCACCCAGGAGACATCTCCCTATGACATAGCAGTGGTGAGCTTGGAGGAGGACCTGGATGGCATCCCCATGCCTGAGCCTGCTGAGCACTTCCACAAAGGTAAGGGATAAAGGGACGCAGTCCGAATGGGGCCCTTCTGGCCTGGGGTGGACCTTGGGAAGGAAAATCAGTGTCTGGCACTCTAACCCTGGCAGTCTCCCAGGCCAGCTCCCATCCCTGCCCCAGTTGAATAAATGAGTCAGGGTGGCACCAAGCTGGCCTGAAATCACGCTGGTTACAGTGCATTGGCCAGGGTTGTTCTTGGATGCCCTTCCTGCTTGTGCCCAGCATGCCCATCCCATTGTGAGGTGCTGGTGGGCAGATGGAGCACCCAGTGAAGGGTGAGATACACCTTCCCTCAGGGTCTGCAGCAGTGGGGGAGGGGCTCCTTCAGCACTACAGGCTGGTCAGATAGGTGTATGGCACTTTTGAGGTTCCAGTGGTGTGATCTGGGTGAAAGGCTTAGTAATGCTGCCACATAAGTATGTGCTATGTCACGTCTCAGAGGAGTAGTGATATGGTGATGAGACATACAGGCTCTCTGGATTGGCATCTCTCCTCTGCTACTTACTAGGCCTGTATCCTTGGACAGGCTACTTAGCTGTTCTCTGCCTAGTTTCCACAACTGTAAAATGGGGCTAATGCTTCTTACTCCTGGATGTTGTGAAGATTAGGTGAGAGGTTGCCTGTAAAGCACTTAGTAGAGGAAGGTAGTAACTGCCTTAGAGTCATCATTACCATTTCTTCTCACCAGGAGACTTCCTCATCCTAGAAGGAGATGGATGCTAACTCCACAAACATTTATTGAGCACCTAGCTTGGTACTAGGTGACTACATAGCCTAGAAGGGGAACAAGGGCTTGGCTGTAGAACAGCCAGATGTTCAGGAGACGTAGTTGAGCAGATGCTGTGCTGGGAGTTCAGGAGAGATCCTGCTGGGGGACCTGGAGATGGCTCTCTGGAGGTGGCAGTATCCCAGCAGACACTTGAAGGGCAGAGAGAGTTTGAACCTTCAGAGAGGGTAGGGATGGAGGTTGGGGAGCGTGAGTCCTTCCAGGACAGAAGAGGCTCCCCCCCACCGGGAAGCGGGTGTGGCTCAGTGGATAGAGCCCCCGTTTACCATATGGGAGGCCCGGGTTCGCTTCCCGAGGCCTCCTTGTGAGGGCACGCCTGCCTGAGCGGTGCGGTGGGCTGATGCAGCAACCTCACGGCAGGAAGCGGGTGTGGTGCGATGGATAGAGCCCCCGTTTACCATATGAGAGGCCCCGGGTTCGCTTCCCGGGGCCTCCTTGTGAGGGCAGGCCAGCTGGCGCTGTGCCGTGGGCTGATGCGGCAAGACCTCACAGCAAGGGGGAGATAAGCAGACAC
>JAQZBX010084074.1:0-13302 GCA_029593785.1 Cabassous unicinctus | reverse complement strand
GAATGGTTGTGTGGGGTGTTGGGGGTGTGGGCGGTGGGGAGCATGGGAATCCCTGTAGTTTCTGAGTAATATTTGGGTAATCTAGGCACCTTTATAAAATGTATATATATATATATATATATAACAAATAACATTCATGTAAACAAATGCACATATACGCATACGTATTTATATATCATTTAAAAAAAAAAGATATATAATGGCTTGTATCTGTCATTGCAATGTCATTCAGGACGATTCAATGTCCCAAAAATCACGTATATTACACTTATTTTTCTCTTTCCCTACCGTTTGAACCTCTAGTGGCCACTGTCCACAAATCAATGATAAAAGTTCTTTCATTGCTAGAATAACAATAAGTCTATACAGAATAACAGTAAGTCTACTCTAGCCCATCATTCATTCCCCAATCCTGAGGATTCTGGGATGGTGATGTCCACTCTGCCTCTAATTGACAGGGAGCTTAGATCCCATGGGGCAGGTGGATGTGACTATCTTGCCTGCAGTTGAGACCTTTCTCTGATTTTTAGGAATGTCATTGTCCATCATCATTTCCTTGTTAGTTGTCCTTGGTGAGTCCAATAAACTGGAGAGTAGGTGTTGCAACTCTGTTGAGATTTAGGGCCCAGCAGGCACATGGACAGGCCAAAGATTTAAGTCTCTTGGATGTACACCTACCAACCTAATACTAATTGTAAGTTCAAACAGAAGGACAGAAGGGCCATGTGTAGGGAAATCACAACTGAGTCCAACTCTGTCACAGTGGGGAGAACAAATTCCAAAGTAAGGCCCATTGACAGGGTACCAAACTCCTGAGATGTCAGCCTTGCCTATAGTGTCTGGATGTCTCTAGAGCCCTTAGGAGCCCAGCTATTTGAGGCAATATTTACTGTAGTAGTCAAAGAGATTCTGCTGAGATGTTAATAAACATAATCTTTGGAATGACCTCCAAACTCACTTTGAAGTCTCTTAACCACATAAATTCATTTGTCTTTACCCATTCCACCTTTTGGCCAAGATCCTTTCTCAGTTGCATTGCTAGTCTGTGCTTGGTAGTAATCCCTTGATACCAGAGAGGCACATCCCCAGGAGTCATGTACCACACTGGGGGTATGTAATGCATTTATATGCTGAGTTTGGCCTAGAGACAGGCCACATTTGAGCAACAAGGAGGATCTCAGCAGGTAACTCTTAGGTAACCTGTAATACTAGGCTAACTTTCACTTTCAAAAGAAATGGTTCATGAGTACAGTTATCAATATCAACAGCCCATCAATGGACCATCCTCCTTTATTTGTCATTGCCCTCACACTTGGGGAATTCTTGCTCTCCCATTAGAGAATGTGGCAGTGCTCTGCAGGATGGGAATTTGATATTCTTTGGTTATAGTGTGAATCTCGACCCACTGTGGCAATGCCCAATGGAAACATGAACATGTTCATATGCCTTATAGTTATGCCCTAGGTGAACCTCCTCCCATGCAATCCCTTTCATTGACACCCCACATTAATGATCCTCCTCTGCCACATTTGTAACCCTTCTGTGATTCAAAACTTGTCCAAAAATGAAGCCAAAGAAACTGAAAAAATTAATAAGAAAATGAAATAATAATGATAGTTTTAAAAATAACAAATACAAATATTTTTTTAAATTTTAAATAATAAAAAATTAAATTAAAAAAATTTACATTCTGTCTTTCATCACTGAAAGATATGTTGTCTTGTATGTACAGTGACATTTTCTTCCATTTATTCTTCCAGTGTCTTATTTTTTCATTTTATCTTCAAAGAAGTTTTAGGTTACAGAAAAGTTATGTTCAGAATATATGAGATTCCTATATACTCAACATTCTCCCCCTTTTCCCTTTTCCCTTATTAATAACATTTTACACATGGATGGTCAATTTGTTAAAATTGATGTACAAATATTGAAGCATTGCTACTAACCATGATCAATGTTTAACATTATGGTTTACATTTTGGACCATACATTATTATAAATTTTGATGAAATATAACATGGCCTGTATCCATCATTTCAAGAACATGTAGGACAATTCAAACAAACCCAAAAATTCCCCATATTCCGTCTATTCTATTCCTGCCTCCTCCTCTCCTCAAGATCCAAGGAAGCCACTAAGCTTCACTCCTTTAATAATATTCATAGATACTTGCATCAAAATTCAGGGCTTGACATACTGGCCTGTCCTCCCCTATTAGGCACTGCCTATACTTTCCAGATACTCCCAACCCTTTAGTTGAGAACATAGCAGGACCCCCAGGATGGGAGTCTAACACCTTCCTGATCATTGTGTGTGTCCCCGCCCACTGATAAAATGCACTATGAAAAGATGAACACTCATACACTCCCTAGAAACCTGCACCAGATGCACACTGTCGTGCATGTCCCCCAAATCCAACACCCTAAACCAGTAACCCTCCCCTACCATATTTGCTAAAAGAACAGTCCCAACATTGTTTCAACCACATAAACGAAAATCCCCAGAATTCACCTGTTTCTTACCGTGAACCCAAGTCTCATGAACAGTCTAACCCACACCCACACCCTACTCCCTCACAGAGGAGCACCACCCAGCCCAATAGCATTGATGCACCACTGTTATGTCTATCCACTGCTCAACTACACCCTTCTGCCTTATCATAGATTTTGCCCATATGGGCATTAGCTCACAATCCTCTACACCCTTTCTGTCACCTGTAAACCTATCTTCCAGACTCTAGCTCTGTGAGACTGCTTTGTTTGCTTAATTCATATCAGTGATGTCATGTAATATTTGTCCTTCAGTGCTTGACTTCCTTCACCCAACATAAGGTCTTCAAGATTAATCCTTGTTATCCTGTGTGTTACTACTGCATTCTTTCTTACAACTGAGTAATATTCCATTGCATGTATATATCAGAGTTTGCTTATTCATTCATTTGTTGATGGACATTTGGGTTATATCCAAATTTTGGCAATAATGAATTATGCTGCTATGAACATTGATGGCCATACATCTGTTCATTTCCCTGCTTTCAGTTCTTCTGTGTATATATCCATTAGTAGGATGGCTGGATATTATGGCAGTTTTATAGTTAGCTTCCTGAGAAACCGCCAAACTGTCCACAATGGATGCACCATTCTGCATTTCCACTAGCAGTGGATGAGGATTCCCATTTCTCCACATCCATTCCAACATTTGTAGTCATATTTTTTTAAATACCCACCAGTCTATTAGGAGTCAGATGATATCTCACTGTAGTTTTGATTTGCATTTTTTCATAGTTAGTGATGTTGAGCATCTTTTCGTGTTTTTTTTTAGCCATTTGTATTTCTCCTCTGGAGAAGTGTCTATTCAAATCACTTGCCCTTTCTTTAAATGGGTTGTTTGTCTTTTTATTTTTGAGGTGTAGGATTTCTTTATATATGCTGGATATTAGGCCCCTATCAGATGTAAGCTTACCAAGTATTTTCTTCCATTGAGTAGTCTACCTTTTCACTTTCATGACAAAATCCTTTGAGGTAAAAAAGTTTTTAATTTTGAAGAGGTTCCATTTATCAATTTTTTCTTTTAATTCTCATCCTCTGGGTGTAAAAATCATGAAACTATTTCCTAATACAAGATCTTGTAGATGCTTTACTACATTATCTTCCAAGGTCTTAATGATCTTGGCTCTTATATTTAGCTATTTGATCCATCTTGAGTTAATTTTTGTATAATGTGTGAAATGGTGTTCATCTCTCAATCTTTTGCATATGGATGTCCAGTTCTCCAAATACCATTTGTTAAAGAGGCCATTCTCTCCCAGTTGAGAGGGCTTGGTGGCATTGTCAAATATCAATTGGCTGTATATGTGAGGATCTATATCAGAGCTCTCAATTTGGTTTCATTGGCCAGTATGTCTATCCTTGTGCCTGTACCATGCAGTTTTGACCACTGTAGATTTTTAGTATGTTTTAAAATCAGGTAGTGTGATTCTTCCAATTTTGTTTTTCTTTTTCACTATGTCTTTCACTATTTGGGGCCCTATGCCCTTTCAAATAAATTTCATAGTTAGCTTCTCCAATTCAGTAAAAAATGCTGTGGTAATTTTTATTGGGATTGCTTTAAATCTGTAAATCAGTTTGGGTAGGATACACATCTCAATGATGTTTAATTTTCTTCTCCGTGAACAGGAAATATTCCTCCATTTGTTTAGGTCTTCTTTGATTTCCTTTAACAGTGTTGTGTAGTTTTCTGCATACAAGTCCTTTACATCTTTAGTTAAGTTTATTCCTAGGAATTTAATTCGTTTAGTTGCTATTGTAAATGGATTTTTTTCTTGATTCCCTCCTCATATTGCTCATTATTGTTGTACAGAAAGGCTAATGATTTTTGCTCATTGATCTTATAACCTGCCACTTTACTTGCCTCTTTTATAAGCTCTAGAAGCTTTGTTGTAGATTTCTCAGGGCTTTCTATGTAGGACCATGTCATCTGCAAATAGTGAAATTTTTAATTCTTCCTTTCCAATTTGGATGGCTCTTATATCTTTTTCTTGCCTAAGTGCTTGAGCAAGTACTTCTAACACAATGTTAAAAGAGGTGACAGTGGGCATCCTTGTCTTGTTCCAGATCTTAGAGGGAAAACTTTTAGGATTTCACCATTCAATATGAAGTTAGCTCTGGGTTTTTCATATATATCCTTTATCATGTTGAGGAAGTTTCATTCCATTCCTATTTTTTGAAGTGTTTTTATCAGGTAAGGGTGCTGTATTTTATTTTATTTTTTAATGATTTTACTGCATCTATAGAGATGATCATGTGATTTTTTTCCTTCAATCTGTTTGTGTGGTGTATATTGATTGATTTTATTTTGTTGAGCCAGCTTTGCATACTAGGGATGAAACATACTTGATCATGGTACATAATTTTTGGACATGTTACTGAATATAATTAGCAAGTATTTTGTTGAGGAGTTTAGCATTTATGTTCATTAGCGAGATTGGTTTATAGTTTTCCTTTCTTGTGGTATCTTTGTTTGGCTTCAGTATTAGGGTGATGTTGGCATCATAGAATGAGTTAGGCAATGTTCCCACCACATCTATTCTTTTGAAGAGTTTAAGCAGGAATTGTGTAGTTCTTTCCAGTATATTTCATATAATTCACCTGTGCTGCCATGTGGTCCTGGTTTCTTCTTAGTTGGGAGGTTTTTGATGACTAATTCAATATCATTACTTGTGATTGTTTTGCTGAGTTCATCAATTTCTTCTTTCATCAATGTAGGCTGCTTGCGTGTTTCTAGGAATTTGTCCATTTCCTCTAAATTATCCATTTTGTTGTCATACAATTTTTCAAAGTATTCTCTTAAGATATTCTATTTCTGTATGGTCAGTCAGAAGTGTCACAGCATTTCTTCTTGCTAGGTGCAAAATAATGCAGGCACAACCCAAGCTTAAAATTCAATAAAACAGAAATGTTAGGCATGGAAGAATTTGACCTCAGGGATCAAACATCCCTTCCTATTTCCTCCATCCATCTCCCTGACTCAAAATATTCACAGTTTTCCATGTTTGAAGTGGGATAATTTTTGGTGAAAGAAGAACTTGACAGAAGTAAAAATTCCCCTGGGAAGTGTATGTGGCACAAGCAACTGAGCTTCCATCTACCATATGGGAGGCCCTGGGTTTGAGTGCCAGGGCCTTCTGGTGAAGACAAGCTGGCCCGTGACTTGGAGAGCTTATGGCCTGCACTGCAGAGAGATGAGGGCCTGTGCTGTGGTGAGCTGGTGCAGCAAGATGATGCAACAAAGGGAGATAGAGAGGAAAAGCAGTGGGAGACACAGCAGACTAACAAGATGAGGTGGCTTATGCAATTGAGTGCCTCTCTCCCACACCAGAAGTCCTGGGATTGTTTCCTGGTGCTTCCTAAAGAGAAAGATGAGAAGAAAAAAGACAAGCAGACGCAGGAAGAAAAGGGAGCAAATGGACATAGAGAGCAGAAAGTGAGTGCAAACAACAAGGGGTGGAATAAAAAGAAAAAAGAAATAAGTTAAAACATTTTCCCTGAATTTGAAAGGAAGTAAAAATCTAAGGGCTGAGAAGAAGGTGAGCAGACCTGGGACCATATGGATATTTAGTCTGCACTGAGAGAAAGGTTGGCAGACCAGCACGGCATCAGTATGAAGTGGAATCTTAGTTAGCCCAAGCATACAGTGGCTCACATAGGCTGGTGTTTTTTGCCTTCCAGCATTCATTGCCGTTCTGGCTCAGCCCTCAACTTTCTGGCAGTCTTGAAGGGCTCCTGGACACAGCTGGAATGCAAATTTTATCTGAGTGTGCCCTCACATGCTGGGAGTCCTGTCTACACTTCTGACAGAGATGAGATGCTGCCACAGGTTATGAATGAATCCTAGAGTTGTGTGTGTGGGTTGGAGGTGTGTGTGTGGAGGGAGAGTAATGAATCAGCTCCACTGGACCACAGCAGGGACCTGGAAGTATCCTAAAGACCCACTCTTACTCCTAGGGACTGTGCCTCTCAGCAGTCCCAGGAAACCTCCTAGGGGAAGGAAGTCTGAAGGATGGAGCTGGATTTGTTTGATTTATTTTCCCTCAGGAGCCCCCTGCAATCTGAACCCCAGCACAGCCCAGTTGGCAGGCACACTACTACCTTCAGTCACCTCTACCACCTTTTTCTGAGGCTGAAAGCTGAGACCTATCTCTCCACCCTCTGAACATGCCCCCCACCTCATCTCCATAACAGAGCAGGAAGGTCTGGGAGGTTAGGTGTCCTGAGAAAGAAGGAAAGCAGCCATCTGAAGAGACATTCAGGACTGTGGCTTTCTATGTAAGTGACAATGGACAGGAAGAATGAAGGACTTGAGCCAGGGTGGAGGTCAGTGAGGGGTGCTGCTTGTCCTGGAAGAGGTGTCCACTGCTTGTCAGAGGTAGGGTAGGAAGCTTTGACCTCTAATACTGCAGTGGGCAAGAGAAAGGTTCCCTGGGCCTGGTCAAGCTGTGGGCACCCGGGCAAGTCAAACAGGACAGAACTACCTCTTGGCTGGGCCCAACAACAATGCCCAAACTCCTGGCACTTCCCACATCCTCTTGCTGCCACTGACAGACACAGGAGCTTCTGGGCACTGTTCAGATGACTCTGCCCTCCACCTCAGCCTGAAGCCCCTTGCAAGGGTCAACCTGCCTGCCTCCCCTTGTCTTCCTCCCTTTGTGGATTTTGAGGATCCCATGGGCAGGGGCTCAGATCTCAGGCCTGGACCTGAGACTGATGACCTGGCCAAAGTCAGGCATACCCTGGCCTCCCAACCGGGGTCTCCAGCTCTTTCCTTTTGCTTCCACATAAGTTGCATCCCAATCAGGTTTGAAGCATTTCTGGTCCTCTTCTTTGATAAGGCCATTCTCCTCTATGGCCTAAGCCAGAGGTTTACACTGGGTGTTGTCTGGATTCAAATTCATATGACTCAGGGAAGCCTGTGTACTGGGTCAGTTTCCTGGGTCAGTCCCACCATGCACTTTCATCGGGCATCTTGGGGCTATCTAGAGATTGGGATTGGCATTAATACAGGTACCTCTGCACTGCCGCCATGCACCTTCCTTGGTGGGGTCCAAAGCCCACCCAGGGATGCCTTGGGCCTTGGCAGGTTGGTGTCTGCCTGGGTCTGGGGCAAGGGCAGTACAGGAGTGGGAAGCACTAGGGACAAGGAAACCTGGATGACTGCAGCACTTGGCTGGTCCTTGGCAGTCCAGGACAGGACCACCAAGCACTTGGGTGTCAGCTCCACCTTCACAGGCTCCATCCTGAGAGTACAGCAGTGACATACATTCAGTGTCTGCTTAGGAATTTGATACAGATTTTGCAGAGATGCCCTTGGAGAGGCCCTGGAATTAGGTCCTCAAGGTTGGAAAAATGACTAAACTCTTTGGTTCTAGCCACAACTCCTGGTACTACAATGACAGTTCAGACTATGAGCAAGAATGGCCCAAAGAAAAGGAAAGGAAGAAAAATTAGAGAAAACAAAAGATCTTGATGAGGATTAAAGGAGGAAGTGAAAAATAAAGAAGAGCAAGAGCTTGGTGTGTTGGCCTTGGCACTTCTGGGGATGACCCCAAGTATGGGCTTACTTTTTCCCTAGGAAAACCTGGTTTGTAGCAAAAAGTAAATCAGGAATGTTAATTGCTTCAAGGCTGGGTTTATTAGTTTTCTTTTCTAGGCCAACCCCTTAGGTGGGGGCTTGTAAGATTGGGAAATCTAGAGTAAGAAGAGTCTCTGGAATAGGATTTTGTCTAATATTTTCCTTTTGCCCCTTAGAACCTGAGGCAGGTGTGTTTACATTCCTAACTTTTGCCAGGCTGGGATGAGAATTCAGCAGCTCCATTGCTCTCATTACATTGACTCACCTAAAAGGAAGACAAGTAAAGGAGCACTGACAAAGAGAGACCATGGACTATGACACTGAGAAGAAGGCAGAGGCCTATCAAAGGGAGCCAATCTCAACCAGGCTTGTTTCAGGATTTCACACAGACATTTCTAGAACACCAGATCTTGTCATTTTAACATGAGGTTTGACACTGTGCCCTTTAGCTTTTAGGAATAAGTATGGAAAGGAAGAAAATGGGCATTTTATTTTTTTTCAGGGCATTTTATTTTCTTTGTGTGATGTCACTTTTTATCACAGTTTCCTGTCATCATTCTTTTTGTTTTTCTTTTTAACAAACCACAAGTTAAGAATGACTTATGTATTTTTAAAGACTTGTTAAAGAAAGAAAGAAAGTATGCCACAGGGCTTAACCATACAAACAAAGTCTAGACTATTTTGTATCTGACCTTTACAGAAAAAAAAGCCAACCCCTTGTCTAGAAATTTGTATTTATCTGTCCTTACCATCTTAAATAGGTCAACTTTAGAAGAGTGTTCCCAGCTTAGTTAGACTCTTAAGAGATAGACCGGTTAACCAAAGTGCAAATAAATCCCTTTGGGAAGAAGAGAGGTCTCACTTATGCTCAGGTCATTACTACCTGGTGTCAAGATCACTTAAAGGCCCAAAAGATAGCTTTGAACTTACTGTGAGCAAGCATTTGGAACAAAGGAAGTTGGATATTCTTCCATGATGTTTCTGTCATGATCACTGAGATAGATCACCATCTGCAAGGGATAGTGTTTGACTAGAATTCCTAAGTAAAAATTTTTTCTTTTGGCCTACCCCCCATTACATGTCACACACACACAATTCACTGCAGTTATCATATAAGTGGGGATATTTTTACTTACTATGAAGGGTGCTTCTTGTTTGTGACCCAAATATCTTGTGTTCAGGGTAGATCTCATGGATTTCAAGAAAGCTGAGGCAGTAGAGCACATATGCAGGATATCAGAGACAGGTCAGGAGTTCTGAGATTGTTTATTCAGACTGCCAAAACTCACATATCCATGGTGGAGTCTCCAAAGGAAAGATTTGGAATGCTCATGTATCTTGTTCTCCATGTGTGGTGTTTTCCTGTCTAAATTTCAAATGATCAGATAGACAAGGCTGATGACAAGTTTGCTCTTTGATAAGTTTGACTTTGGGTTTGAGCACCTACAATTAACAGAGGGTGGGAGAGGAGATATTGTATTCTAGTAATTTGCAACAGGAGTTCTTTTTCCTGGCAATGATTCCCTCCTACCTTTGAAAGACTTTGCCATCATGAGCAGTTAGGAATTGTATGATTAAAACCTTAGCCGTAAGTCCCAAGAGCACACAGAGGAAGCCTGCCCTCAGATGGCAAAGGAACAGGAGGTGGGAGTGGAGGTTCTGCTTACTGGCCCAGGCAGCCTCAGCCACTTGGGGAATTGCTGGGAGGCCCCAGAGCCCACCTCTCATCCCAGACCCCCTGTGATCTGTGGGTCCAAGGACATCACAGTTCCTATCTCAGAAAGAATCTCCTCCTAAGTGATAATACCTTCAGATGGCTTGTCTCCAAACCTATGATCACCAAGTCTCCATCTGGGCTTCTGTCTGAGGTTTCCCATGAGAGTGGAGCTGATCTGAGGCCTGTCTTGGTTCAGACTGCTGAGTTGAGAGGAAACCCCAATTGACACAAGACAACACAGTGAGTGTGTGCTGCATGAAGGCAGAAAGGGAGGCCAGGCAGGACCTTGAAGCCCAGGGCTCCTGCAGGCCCAGCCTTTGAGGCAGATGTTGGCTATTTTCCTTGGTCAGTTCCCAGATGGGCTTTGAGGGAATAGAGTGCAGCCTGCAAGGGATAGGGTCTGTATTCATCCAAGTACTGCTAGTAACAGAAACTCCACAGTTGCATGGGTGGGAGGATGATGGGTGAGATGGGTGGACCCAATAGAAGGGGAGGTGAGAGGAAATCCAGGTCAAGGGTCCCCAGATGCCCAGATCCACCTCACTATAGGAGAGACATTCTTGTGTGTGGGTGGAAAATAAGGCTCGGGATTCCTCCCCAGTGTGCTGGTTCAAGCGTGCTGAGCAAGTGGGGCCCTGGCCAGGCTTGGTGGCAGAAGTCTTCCAAGGAAGGGCAGGCAGGGATGGGCATTTGCTCACTGGGTGGGATGGCAGGGGTGCTGGTGGTTCCACTTGAAAGGTTGGGTAGGGAATAGCATGGGATGGTGATGGTATTGTGCATGGTATTTTGATGGGATTGGGGTTCTTCCAGGGACTGAACAAGGTTGGGAAGGATGAGGAGTATCAAGGCCCTGAGGGTACAACACCCTGAGGATACCTGACCTGGAGTGGTGTTGGAAGCCAAGGGGAGGCATGTCTCCTTGGAACCCACATGGTGATTGAGGGTCGGGAAGTTAGGCCTCTGGTCTATTAGACAGAGATCTGGGCACTGCCAGGCCATCTCACCTTATGCCTTGTGGCCACAGCACTTTCTCTTGGGGTGTTGGTGCTAACCAGACTGGAGATCTACTGCAGCAGCTAGGATATCTGGCAGAAATTCCTGTTGTTTAAGAAAAAAAAAATAAGTAATTTATTATAAACAGTGGTATTCATTTTTTAGCCACATTTCTTAGCACACCACTGTCACCTGGTGAACTATGAATCAAGGTGGAGAATAGATGTTTTTAGGTTCTGTGTCAGTGTGAAACCATGCTGACTCAGGTTTGCTATTTGGGGTCCTTATCCTGTCACTTTTTCTGGGTCCTACTATAGGCTGTGTGCCACAAAATCTCCCCAGACCTGAGAGGCCATGACAGGATCAATACACATCCTAGTTGCAGACATATGATGGGGTGGATACTGCAGAAAAGTCAGGGCATAGGTTCTGCCTGACACTCTGACTTGGTTTCTTCTGGTTCTCATGTGCCCCTCTCCCTCTCTCCCACCCACTGTCAGTCTGCCATGTGGTATCTCTGGAGTCAGCCAAGCTTTCCTTTCACATGGCTATGTCCTTTCTTTTCTCTTCCAGCCCTCCTGATTTCTGGGTTCTGATGCCTTCATGTTTCTCTTCCTCTGGAAATGGTTTTATTGTGGTAAAATATACAAAACATAAAAATATTTTGACCATTTATAAGTTTAAAATTCTATGACATTAAATACATTGACAATTGTGTAATATTTACCACTATCTATTTCCAGAAACTCATCATCCCAAACAGAACTCTTACACATTACGGAATAACCCTCCATTCTCCTCAACCCCTACCCACTGGTCACAACTCATGCTTACAGTCTTTATGAATTTACATATTCTAAGTATTTCATATAAGAAAAATCATGCAATATTTGTCTATTTGTATCTGGCTTATTTCACTCAGCATGGTGTCTTCAAGTTTCATCCTTGGTGTAACATATCTGTTTTGTTTTTTTTTAAAGAAGTTTTAGGGATTGTAGAAAGATGGCATCAGACTAGAAGGAAGGGCTCAATTCTCTCACAAAAACAATGGTGAAAGAGCTAAAAGCTGTTGGGAGGGAATTGCTCTGGGATTCAACAGACCAAGACAGTGCTACACAACTCCCAAGAGAGTAAGGGACAGAGAGATGAAGAACATGGAACAAACAAACATGAGTTATCAAACCCCAACAGTGGCTGAGAAAGGTTTGCCTCCCCCACCCCCAAGATATTAACTTGACGTAAAACCCCTGGCTCGCTGTAGCTGACTGAGAGGGGAACAGACATCTTCCTCCCCGTTTCTAAGGAAAAGGTAGGGGAAGTTGGCAGGCTTTCCTTCAGTGAATTTGGCCAGCAGAATCCACAGGAACACAAGGAAGCCGATACTGAAACACCGCTGTGGAATGATGTGCTGGTGAATATCATCTGCTAACTGCTCTGGTAACTGCATGAAAAGAATTGTTTTTGGTTCTCTCTGTATCCTAACTCCTGGGAGAAAATCTGTGCTCCATTAGTGAGTCCCAGGACCAATTTTGCTAACTTAAGCTGGGCAATAAAGACTAAGAATAAGTTGAAACAAATATCAAAGAAGAGCTTTGGAAAAAAACAATAGGCAAAGGAGAGAAATTGGCCATCAGAGTAAATTCACCAACATATTCAGATACCTAGATATCAGCAAAAATTACAAGCCATACTAGGAAACAGGAAGATTTGGCAAAATCAAAGGAAAAACAAATATCTTGAAGAGATACAGGATTAAAGACAATTAATCAGTGATAATTACACAAAGCTCCTGAATCAATTCAAAGAATTGAAAGAAAATTTACTAAAGAGATAAATGATATTAAAAAGACACTGGGTGAGGACAAAGAACAATTTGAAAGCCTGAAAAGAAAAGTAACAGACCTTATGGGAATGAAAGACATGATGGATGACATTAAAAGTATATTAGAAATGCTTCAGAGCAGATATGAATTGCTCAAAGACAGAATTAGTGATTCTGAAGACAGACAAATGAGCTGGAAAAGATAAGAAAACAAAAAGAGAAAAGAATGGAAAAAATGGACAGATTCTCAGGGAATTGAATGAAAATGCAAAATGTACGTTAACATTATCATTTTCACAGACTGAGAAGAGAATGGAGAAAGGGCAGAATATTTGAGGAAATAATGAACAAAAACTTCCTACCACTTACGAAAGACATACATATCAATATTCAAGAAAGACAATGCACTACAAACAGAATAAATCTGAATAGACCTACTCTGAGACACCTACTATTCAGAATGACAAATATCAGAGATAGGAGATTCTGAAATCAGCAAGAGAAAAGTAAAGCATCACATAAAAAGGAAACTCAATAAGATTAAATGCAAACCTCTTATCAGAAACCATGGAGGTGAGAAGGAAGTGGTATGATGTATTTAAGATATTGAAAGAGAAAAACTGCCAGCCAAGAATTCTGTACA
>JAQZBX010084073.1:0-13303 GCA_029593785.1 Cabassous unicinctus | reverse complement strand
GCAAAGCGCTGCCGTCGGATGCCGCCGCCGCCGCACGCACCTGAGGGACGCGGACCTCGAGCACGGCGCTCTCGGCCCCGGGGTCAGACTCCTCCGAGAATCGAAAGCATTGGGCCCGGGCCACGTGTCCTTGGAAACCGCTCTTCCCCTGAGGGGCGGCGGTGGTCCCTAGGTGGGCGGGGAGCGGCGGAGGGCGCGGGGATGCCAGGCTGCCTGCCCGGGAGTGGCCACCACGCCGGCGCCACGTGGCCTCCACGGCCCCCGGGCCGCCACCACCCGACGGCGAAAGGAAGAAAAGCCCCACTTGGGCAACACGGTCGCGCGGTTAGAAGGGCCGACAGCACCGAGGCTGACCAAACGAGAGCCACAGACAAGGGAGCAAAGCAGCAAGGCAGCAGCAGGCGCGGCAGGAAGCAGGTCCGGGGAGGCGGCGGACTGCCGGAAGTGCATGCGCGCCGGAAGCGGGGCAGGCGGGGGAGCTGCTCCGGGAGCGCCGAGGGCGACGCGACCTTCCCAACATGGCGGAGCGCTGGCGCGTCTGAGGGCGGGCCCGGGAGGCGCCGAGGCCAATGGGTGACCGCCGTCTGCTTGGGGGCGGGCAATCCGGCCGCGGCCGGCCCAACCAGGAGCTTGGGAGGTGGTTGGGAAGTGAATTTTCTGGAAGGCGACGTTAAAGGAGCCGGGCCAGAGTGAAGGGCGTTTGGGTGCCGCCGCCGTCGCCCGGGCCGGGAGCAGGGCGCAGCAGTGGCAGGAAGCCCGCCGCGCCCGAGGTCGTCGCGGAAGCAGCTGGTGTCGCCGCAGGATGAACCACAAGAGCAAGAAGCGGATCCGCGAGGCCAAGCGGAGTGCGCGGCCGGAGCTGAAGGACTCGCTGGACTGGACCCGGCACAACTACTACGAGAGCTTCTCGTTGAGCCCCGCGGCCGTGGCGGTGAGTGGGGCGGGCCGCGGCGGGGCCGGGCGTGGTCAGCGCCGGGCGGCCGTGCACCGTTTTCGGGCCCGGGTCTGCGCTCCCGCACCCACCCCGAGCGGAGCTCGGAGAGGCCCGCCCGCACCCCACGGAGGCCGGGCTCACCCGCGGCCCGGATTCCAGGGTGGGCCTTCTTCCTCGCATGCGGCGGCCGCCTGAGCCTCACGCCTTTGGCGCCTTCAACCAGAAGACCCATCGCCCCCGACCCCTCTGGGAGCTGACTGGAAGGCCCTCGGGTGGGAGCTGCGAAGCTCCCCGCCCCTGTTGGGGTGGCACTGGGGCGACGTGCCCACGTGCACGCAGGGCCCTTTCCACCCCAGAGGAGGAGCCAGAACACGAATCTGGCTCCTTAGGTATGTCATTGCTAATTAGCCCTGGGGGACACTCGCATCGTTCCCCTGGACTTTTTATTTTTAACTGGGCAAGTCTTTTCTGATTCTCTCAGGATAACGTGGAAAGGGCAGACGCTTTGCAGCTGTCGGTGGAAGAATTTGTGGAGCGATATGAAAGACCCTACAAGCCCGTGGTTCTGTTGAATGCCCAAGAGGGCTGGTCTGCGCAGGAGAAATGGACTCTGGAGCGTCTAAAACGTAAATATCGGAACCAGAAGTTCAAATGTGGTGAGGATAATGATGGCTACTCTGTGAAGATGAAGATGAAATACTACATCGAGTACATGGAGAGCACTAGAGATGACAGTCCCCTTTACATCTTTGACAGTAGCTATGGTGAACATCCCAAAAGAAGAAAACTTTTAGAAGACTACAAGGTGCCCAAATTTTTCACGGATGATCTCTTCCAGTATGCTGGGGAGAAGCGAAGGCCCCCTTACAGGTAAAGTACCAGGAAGTTCTGTGGTTAAAACTTGATCTGCAAAAGCATTTGAGTCAAGTTCGTTCGTGTAATCATTTTCAAAAACAGTGAGTGCTTTTGCCTTGGCTGCACATTGAATTCAGTGAGGGGGCTCCTGGTGCTTGCCTGGATCCTGCTGCCAGTGAGCAAGAGTTAACTGATCCGGGGTACTACCTGGATATCAGCATTTTTAAAAGTTCCCCAACTGATTGGAATGTGCCACTGATCTGTGAGAGAAGCTTGGTCATTCAAATCCAGCAATAAGCTATATCTGTCATTTTTCTTTTCTCTGTTCAGGGACCAGTCCATGCACAAGTCACTCAGCAATTCTGTGTACCAAAAATTTTGTGTAGATAAAAAGATAAAGTCCCTGCCCATAAAACCATCAGAGTCTAATGTTATATAATTGGAGCAAATGAATTTGGACTTTCTGAAAACATAGCACAGCAGCTACCAAAGCATCCCATCTGACATAGCCCCAAGGCACTCTCAAAGGGTATCCTGCAATTTCCATCTCAGACCCAAAAAAAAAAAAAAGGTATTAATGGGTCCCTAAGCTTCCCAGGGGCTCTGTGATCCTCCACTATAGCCCCCTTGTGGGAAGCCAGTGGAGTCAGTTCTCTGAAGAGCTGATATGACTGTGTGGGGGAAGGGAGAACTTTGTCTGATGCCTGCACTTCGGGAAAGCCGTACCTGGGGCACCTTTCTTACAGCTTAAACTTTGGAGTTTGGCAGATCAAGGTGAAAAAATAAAATAAACTGGGTAATTGTGGAAAGTCAGTTTAACATCCTTCAAGTTCATGGAGTTGTCATTGAGGCTTAGCAAATGAGATAAAACAACAAAACTAGGCCAGTGCCAAAGTGCAAAGCAAATGTTAGGTCTTCTCTCTTCAACTCCTTATTCCCTATTACTGAGTCATTATTAATTTTTTATCTTATGATGGTTGGACATGATTTGTGCTTAATATGAAGCTTCTATGAACTGTGGATAAAGTATGCATAAAAACTGAAAACTACCATTTCATGTTTGTGTGTGTGTAGTTAAATTGCCCCTCATATCTTGATTTTTCCATCCTGTAGGTGGTTTGTGATGGGGCCACCACGATCTGGAACAGGAATTCACATCGACCCCCTGGGAACCAGTGCCTGGAATGCCTTGGTTCAGGGTCACAAGCGCTGGTGCCTGTTCCCAACCAGTACGCCCAGGGAGCTCATCAAGGTGACCCGCGAGGAAGGAGGGAACCAGCAAGATGAAGCTATTACGTGGTTCAATGTCATTCATCCCCGGACACAGCTTCCCACCTGGCCACCTGAATTCAAACCCCTGGAAATCTTGCAGAAGCCAGGGGAGACTGTCTTTGTACCAGGTATTCATGAGCTGGAAGAAAGTACATTCTTTGATTTCAGTAGTTAGTCATTTTGGAGCAGAATTTTAGAGTGAGCGAAAAAATCCCTTTGCATGCTGACTTTAAATGTACTGACTTGGTCTGCATGGCTGACAGTAATACATAGCTGTAACTTTAAGTACTTAGAGAGATGTTGTCCACGTTTACTGTTACCTAAACATAAAACTATCGGTAAACTTTATACGTGTAGAGATTCTACTAGTCTTTCTATGTAGTAGGTGCCTAGTGTCTTTCTCTATATGAGTGACTTTAGGCTGTTTCTATAAAGTAGGCTTTTGATACAGTGTATCACTGGGTAAATTGAGTCAAGAAAGGGGGGTTTAGTGCTTGGACGCAGGAGATCAAGCACCTGAAAACTACCTTTTATCTTGATATGTTAAGCCTATGGAGGGGAGAGTACTTAAGGTAAAGGTATCCTTCTCCAGAAGCTGAGAAACTTGTGCTACCTTCAGATCAGCAGGAATCCACAAACTTTTTCTGTAAAGGCCAGATGGTAACATTTTAGCCATCGTAGGCCAGAACATCTCTGTCAGAACTGCTCAGCTCTGGCCTTGTAGCAGGAAAGCAGCTGTAACCACTGTGGAAACAAATAGGCATGGCTGTATGCCAATAAAACTTTATTTACAAAATGGTCAGTTTGCCCATCTCTGGATCAGAGGATCATCTGCCCCTCTGGAGCCTGTTTCTGACACCCCCTAATGGATAGGAATCCTCAGTTTCTGAAGTCTGTCTTCTGTAGTTATCGTGTCCAGAACCAAATCCTGTTTAACTTTAATTTGTTTGGATTTCAGGAGGCTGGTGGCATGTTGTCCTCAATCTCGACACCACCATTGCCATCACCCAGAATTTTGCCAGCAGCACCAACTTCCCTGTTGTATGGCACAAGACGGTAAGAGGGAGACCAAAATTATCAAGGAAATGGTATAGGTGAGAGAATTTTTTTTTTCTCATTTTTGCTTTGTTTCCAATTTCTGTCCCAGAGATAAAATGGTGAACGAGTCCACAGCTGAAACATACTGGTTTAAGAAAAGCCTGGGAGAAGAGGGGCCTGCAAAACCTCACAGGTAGAGGCAGTTGGGTCCAAGGTCAGGGCTAGTTCTCAGGATGTTTGCCAGCCTCAAGGTGACAGGTTAAGACTGCATGTTTGATAAAAGCCAGTCAGTCAAAACATGGTCATAATTGGAATTATTTCTTGTTTTCTTTTTTGTTTTTCAAAGCTAGCACTAGCAAAATAAACTATTTTGTTTGGGTTTTATTTTGGTTATTTCTTTTGCTTACCCAGAAGCATTATTCCCATTTGAACTTATTACCTTCAGTTCTTGTGAGTGAGGTGACTGCCCTGGAGACTTAGCTCCTCTGTTTATCCACAGAACAGATACAGCACAGGCAGCGGCAGTGCAAGCCACCCCCAGCCACCCCGTGCCACTGTGTCCCAACCCTGACCTGGAGGGACCAGCTCGCGGGGTAAGAGAGGGATTCTGGCTTGTTCAGTGCTCAGCCTCCCTGCTGAGAGGGCCAGCAGGGGTGGTGGCTTCTGTTTTCCCTGAACTCTTGGGCGTCTGAGGCCCACTTCTCTGTTTCGTAGGTCACTGCGTGCTGTGATTCGGCCATTCCAAAAGCCTTGTCATACAGCAGGTCTCTGTCAGTGATTACAGTAGATGCCAAATTAGGTTCCAGAAGGGGAGGGCTGCATTTTAAGTTCAGTTCAGTTTTATCTTTCAAGTAAGGGGGAACTGTCTCTGTTATTTGATACCTCTTATTTCTTTCAAACCTAATTTTTTCTGCTCTTACAAATAAGCATTTAACCAAACCCAACTCCAGTCATTAAGTGCTGCACTGTGCAAAGGAAATGTTGGAAAGAAATCTAAGGAAGGTTCAGAGAAGAAAAAAAAAAACTCTAGGAAAGGGGACCTGTTTCTCCCAAGGGAAAAAGAATAACTCCAGGAAACGTGGCCTCACTGTCAGCGGTCCATGTGGCTCCTTTGTGCTGGTGGCAGTAAACTGCATGTAGCTAGGATACAGTTTCCCTTTCAGAAACTGGGCAGTATATTAAAATTTGTTCCCAGCCTGTGGATGTTTGTGTCCTTACCACTGGACAGTACCCACTGTGAATCAAGACACCCAGCATTCCTGGGTGTTTCTAAAGATAACAGGTCTCAATCTTGAGTCTTAGTCATTGTGTGTGGGTATCGTTGCATGTCACAGCTCTGAGAACAGCCTTGTTTCTCAGGATCTTGAAGCAAGAGCACCCCGAGTTGGCCGTCCTGGCAGACTCTGTTGACCTTCAGGAGTCCACGGGGATCGCCTCTGACAGCTCCAGCGACTCCTCCAGCTCCTCCAGCTCCAGCTCCTCGGACTCAGACTCTGAGGTGAGTCCTTGCTCACTGGGGAGTTCTCTAGGGCTCACGTCACAGTTAAAGCCGGGCATGACTCTTTCTCCTCTCCAGGAGGTAGGAAGAACTTTTGTTCACTTTCTTCCAAAACTACAACTGCCACCATGGCTGCTGTGTGGCACATTTTGTCCATTTCCTAGTGTGTCAGGGTTCACCAGGGAAACAGAACCGAGAGGAGAGATATATTGTTATGCCAGTATTTTAAGATTTATTATGGGAATTGGCTCACACAACTGTGTAGATGGGCAAGTCCAAACTCCGTAGGGCCACAAGCTGGGATCTCCGACAAAGGGTTTGATGAATTGCCAGAGAAGCTGGCTGGCTGAAGCAAAGATGGAAATTCTCCCCTCTGACTGCTGAAATCCTCAGCTCTCCCTTTCAGGCCCTCAGCTGGTTGGATGTGATGGCTCATTGCTGAAGGCAATCTCCTCAGTTTATTGTAATCAGCCATAGGTACAATTAACAGATGATTTAAATCCATGAAATACAGTCAGGCCAGTGCTTGTGTGATCAGACAGCTGGACACACCATCACCTCACCAAATTGACACATGAACTTAACCATCACACACACAGCTCTACACATGCATGCTAATGGTTACGAGAACCTCCAGAGGTAGTGGAGGTATTTTGGGATTTAGTTAAGTAAATGGCCTAAGATCACACAACCAGCAAACAGCAGTGTCAGTATTCAAACTGGATTATTCTGCTCTCAAAGTCTATATTAAGAATTTTCCCAGTGGGGTGTGAATTATAAGCCACAAAACACAGCAAATCCAGGGACTTATTAAAAACTAATACGTTGGAGGGGAGAGATGAGACTTCTGTTGCTTGACTTGGCATCATCTACTAATTCAGTCTTTTTATTTGGGAAGTATGTTTTGTTAAGAGCAGGTGTAGCTCAGTACTTGAGCGCCTGCTTCGCATGTGTGAGGTCCCAGATTCAATCCCTAGTACCTCCTTAAAAGTTGTACTTTTACACATCTGGCTCTGTGTCAGTAGAGGGAAATCCCACCATTCATTTTCAGTATAGTGACTGTAAAATAGTTTGAGTGGGTGTCTTCATTTCACATAACCCTTCTCTTTGAGAATCATGGGGGAAACGGCATCTGAGGGGTGGCTGCAACCCTTAAGAAGCCAGAAACCTCCGCTGAGGCGGATATTAAGCACGTATTAGGGAATGATCATAATAAACGACTGCTTTGCTTCTGGGAGGAAGTAAACGATATTCGTGCTGTTTCCTGGGGTCAAGATTGGTTTGATGAACAAAGGGGTGGTATCCTGGCTATTCCTGTTTTTTTCTCTGCTGTCTAGTGTGAATCTGGATCTGAAGGTGATGGGATGATGCACCGCAGGAAAAAGAGGAGGACGTGCAACCTGCTGTGGAACGGGGATGCCACCTCACAGGACGATTGTGTGAGCAAAGAGCGCAGCTCTTCCAGGTGACCTCGCTCGGCTCCCGTCTGTTTGGAAGGACATGTGTGCAGCGTGGGGCGGGGCCTGGGGAGGGCAGCAGCTGGGGGAGGAGGTCCCTCTCGGAATAAGAATACATTCACTTTGGCCAATGGTAGCTTTTTCCTTGGCTACTGATGCAAATTAATGTGGCTTGTTTTTTGCATAAAGGCAAGAATCGGTGAGTGGTGCCAAGGAACCCCTTAATTATTTAATAAAAATTAAATCCATTTTATATCTTTGACACATTTTTTTTCCTTTGAGAATACCACACCCTCTACTTGCTGCTCTTCCCCTTCCCATCTTAGGGGACAGCAGTGACACCACTGGTGGGTGTCTTCCATGGGGTGTAACAGTTATAGCAGCAAAGACAGAAAAGGCTAGAAAAGTTGCCCATGTCTTCTGAAGAACCTGAGGCATGCCTCTAGCTTTTCTCCCATCTTGCCATTGCTGCTCCAAGTGCTAGAGCCGAGTCTCAGAAGCAGCGGAGGTCTCAGATGTTTCGTAAAATCTGAAGCACATCTCCAGCTGTTTTTGCTTTGAAACAAGATTGAGTCTAAATAAGTTTAAACTTCAGTAAAAATCAAGAAGGTAGTCTGCAAGCACTGTGTCCTCGTGCGGGGCACTTGACAAGCTCACCCTGAAGTTTTCCTCTAGAACAGGGTTTCTTAACCTTTTTTGTTCCACAGACCCCTTTGCCAGTCTGGTGAAAACCACAGACCCCCTTCTCAGAATGTAGCGGCAAATAGTTTTAGGACATTCAACATTGGCATGTCTTTAAATTAAATTTTAGGATTATTCAAAATTACATTTTAGAACTTTACCATAATTTCAACACATGATAACCTAAGATGGTTCAGCATCTTTCAAATGGTCATTTTTGAGAAACATTTAGAAATCTCAGTTTTCCCACAATATCCTAAAACCATCTCCGCCGTCATTTACCAGCCTTTTTGCAGGTAGTTAACCACTGCAGTCAGAACACACTACATAAAAATAAAAATCATACTAAGTCCACACTATAGTGTGTAGTATTTAATAAATATATCACACCTGCACCAATAGGTTCCCACAAGAATAATGTTTTTTTGAATTTTCAATTCAAGCTCACGGACCCCTTGGGGATCCGTGGGCCCCTGGTTAAGAACCCCTACTCTAGAAAGCTTGTCTAAAGCTTTTAAATCACGAAGGCCTTTGACGTGCAAGTCAGTCCAAATGTCCAAAGCATTAAGAGGTGAGATTGGAGGACACTAAAGTACTGACATCCATGGGATTTAAGCACCTGAAGTTCCTGACTGCTGCTAGTGACATTCCTGCTGTGTTCTTTGTAGTTTGGAATGTGTGATGAGAGTTGAGGACCCACATGCCTTTCTGTCACCTTTTCCTCATTCTCTGTGGTCTGGCTGGAATTCCATGGGTAAATTCAGGTGTCTTATATTCAAATGCATTTATTGGACTAAAATGTGCATTTCCCAACCCTAGTTGGCCTTTTCACAGTCCAGCTTCAATTTATCTTCCTGCCTCTCTAACTGGCATAACTTTTTAAGTCGTTTCTATTATTATGGACTTGCATCTGCTCTTGATGTGTGGCTTTGTAATTTGTATAAACAGTTTTTAGAGAAAGCCCTGCCATTCCTTCACCAGGGGTGTTGATGAGGGGTTGTGCTTTTAACGGTTTCCTTCCAGCATTGCACGCGCCCATCCCCACCCCCACCTCCTGTTGTCAGCATGCTGATTACAGGGATTGTACTTTTCCTTGGCAGGATTAGGGACACTTGTGGACGCCGGGCTCACCCCTGAGCAAGTCAGCAAGTCAGGAGACTCCCTGAGGTGGCTCCAGTGTAAGCCGATGGGGGCCACCAGCTCGGTTTTCACGCCTCTGCTCCTACCTTCTCCTTTGGATAGTCCTTCTCTGGTCCAAGCGCCTACCTACAGTCAAATGCTGTTTTTACTGCTTACTGAGAATAGATTATCAAGAAGTTTTAAAACTCAGCAAGCTCAGTGAAACGCTGACGGCTGACGTGACATTGGGTAAGAAGGTTCTGTGCTGTCTCATTTAAAGCCGTCTGGTCATCAGTGAGCCGGAGGTGGTTGTCCTCTCCATGTCTTACTGAGGTCGACTCTCTGTTAGTTAGCTGGTGCTGTAAGGGGCTTCAGCTGTCCTCAGAGCCTCTGCATACAAGCAGAGAAAGCGGTGCGTGAACCTCTTGCGTGTACAGAGTATTGCGAGTGTGTGCCATCTTCCTGGACGCCACCACCCATCCAAAAGTGGATTCAGTGGCAGTGACCGGCCAGCTCTCCAGGCACCTTGCAGCCACTGTCAGCTCTGCTTTGTGATTTCTTATCTCTCCTCCACAACAGAGAGGCTGTTAAATTTCAGGGGTATTTTTGTGTTGTGTATTTTTGGGGGATGGAGGAATGACACATTGGGGCTTTTTGTTGAGTACAATTATGGGAAAGGTGTTCAATTTGTTTTTATCACAGAATTTAAATGATAAATAAGGGCAAGATCTAACACAATTTGTCCCCTTCTTTACCCGCACATGATCTATCTCAGTTTGTAAGGGTGCTTTGTGATTAGCACCCCCATTTTGTTTGACTTGCAAACATCAAGTGGGTAGCTTGTGTTTCGTGCAGAGCTCAGGTCAGAGGTGGTGCGTCTCGTGTTTGGGATCTGTGTTTACTTAGAAATGACTCTGGCAGGAATATTTAGGGATTGACCAGCAGGTTCCATCTCTTGTCCTCTTGAATTGACTTGCTTGCCTTAGTCTATCCCTAGATTCAACTAAATTTAAAAAAAATAAGGGGGTTTGCCACAGACCCGGCCAGTAAAAAGCACGGCTCTAGGTTGGAGAAGGAATGCTCACTGTAGTATCCCTGAGGTGTGGCAGACGTGGACACATCATGAAGGTGTGGTGTGCCTCTCAGATCCCCCTAGACACTGTTATAATCAGGAGACCCGCGGTCTCTTTTTTTGTCAAGTGTTAGATTTTTAACAGACTGTCATTTTGTCACTCTGGGTCACGTGGCTCGACTCTGGGAGGCTGGTCCCGTTTCGTCTTAGTTTCAGTTTTTTACGTGCTAAGATGTGTAGTTGGGTTGGTGGGACCCCCCCCTCTGCCCCCCGCCACAGGGTTTGGGCAGCACTCCCTCTAGAGGTGGTCCCGGCGGGTGAGCACAGGCATACCCCGATGTCTGATCTTTCTGTGCTTCTTATCTGAAGGGTGTTCCTCCTGCTTCCGAAAACATTCCTCAGCTTTCTTTTACCCAGTATTGCCCTGGCTGTCACACTTGCCCTTCCTGCTTCCTCTCGCATACCAACTGCTCCTCTAAATTTTAGTTTTAAAAAAAGCTCTTTGCCACCAGGGGGCGTTGTGGGACTTGCTTGCCTGAGGCTGAGATGGAGCAGAAGCTTGAATTTGATAGATTTGCTACCCAGTTTTCTCTCTTCAGGTGCCAAAATCGATTCCGGTTTGGTGGACAACATCCAGAAATAAGGAACCTGGCCCGTCTGACAGGTCCGCAGTCACCTTTCCTGAAAGTGCATGGCGCAGAGCACGTGCTACTGTTTGGCTGTTGCCACCCCATAAATAACTAAGACACACTTTATGTGCTGTAGTGCGGGCCAGGGATTCAGTAAGCCCCCCTTTACCGCCAGGCACACCGCTGCGGAAGCAAGGCAGGGACGGGGCAGAAGCACCATGTGTGAGAAGGGAGTGGGGTGGTGGGTAGGTGGTGGGTCAGGGCGGGACATGGGTTCTGTCACCAGGCATAGCCCTTTGCCAACCTGGCGTTAGCTCCACCCTTCAAATGGTGTCAACAGCAGTGAGGAGAAGGATAAAACGTTCACCTCTATCTAGGGGTCATTCTCCAAAATGACAACTAAACTTAAAACCAAGGAGCCCAGTCCTGGAGGAAGGCATCGTGGGCTAGTTACCTCTGACAGGAAGAACAAGGCCAGAGGGACCCTGGAGGGTCGGGGGGCAGCCAGGATTGGCAGGAGGGCCCTGGGGCTCCGTGGATGAGGGAAGCAGCAAAGGCCCTCAAACCTGGAGATGCATGCGGTGCTGCCTCAACTGGTTCAGTAGTCCTGTGATGGTTAGGGGCACCTCGAGGGGAGAGCCACTGAAAACAGGGACGTTATTCACATTTTACTCTTGCGCTTGGAACTGCCTATTCATACCTCCTGGGTTCAGCAAATATTTGGGTTTGCTCTAGGCACTGCAGACAGTGACAGGCCAAGGCCCCAACTCCACAGAGCTCACACTGTGACGGACAGCAAACGTGCTGTTCACAGGCATCTGGTCAGGTAGCAGCCCCTGCTGAACCGCAGGCTTATTAGGTCTTCTTGAAAGCAGAATAAAAATTTTGGCTGTCTACTTAAATTAGTACAGGGCTTTGTAAATTAGTGGCATTTAAATTAAGGGTCAGGGAGAAAGTTGCTGGTGGCAGTGCTTTAGAAACTTCAGAGGTTCGGCCTTGCTGAGATTCAGGACTTTAGAAGAGTTGTGCAGTAAATGTAAATGGCACCTCCCAGGAGGGGGCCCCTGGGACACAGCAGTCCAGGAGGTCCTGACTGCCCCGAGTACTGCCGAGGGCTTGCCTGTGGAGTCTGGCTTCTTCTACACGCCCCCCGGCCCCCTGGCTGGCTCTCAGCAGGAGGCTGCACTGCAGCCAAGCCAGGTGAAGTGGTGACTTTGAACTTTTCTCACTGTGAGTTCAAAACCTGGACTCCTGGAGCCCCCACCGAGCCTGCCTCCAAGGTCACTGCAGGAAGAGCTGGACTGTCTACCGAGCCCCCAAGCCTCCTGCAGTTGTCAGAGCGCACTGAACAGATTCCTAGCTCTGCTCCCATCTCCATGAGGCGTCCGCACGAAGTGCCTGTGGGTCTGCCATTTGGTTGTTATTTTTAACTTTCACTTGGATGAAGCGTGTTCATCATTTTAAATAAAGCAGTTGATTTGGAGTTGGGATTTTGCACCTTTTTGTCCTTGTTTCTTTTCATTCTTATTCATCTGAAAGTCAATAGAATGGAGCCGAGTCTCTTAAAAAATATGCTTGAAAACATTGGGCACAGGGGGCAAAATAAGGCCAAAAACACTTTGGGTGAAAAGTCCTGCAGTGGCCAAAAGCCAGTAGCCTCAAGATAAACCCCATTCCCCGTTTTCTAGTCTTGGGGCATTTTTCTCCAGCCACCACCAGGAGATGCAGGTGCCCTCGGTGTCGTGTGATGCAGGGCTTGGCGTTTCCGCTCAGGCAGGACCCTGGTGGTCATTACTGGAGCTCACCAGGATGCCAGAGAAAGCTTCTCGTAGCTTCCATTTAAAAAGCCCTGGTCTCCAGCTTCTCAGCCTCCATTACAGGGCACTGTGGTTTTAACCAAAAAGTCCTAAATGCAAAAACTGGAGCCCTGTTTTCCCAGCCTTCTGCTTGGCATCTCCTGACACACTTTGCCTGCCCTTGTTTGTTTAAAATAACTGAAGGGTGGGGGTGATGGAGAACAGGGTTTTGGTTACAGTGTGTTTATCTCAGGCTTACCATATGCAGCAAGAGCACTGGAGGGTTTGGAAAAGCAAAAATAGTTCACTGACTCTCCCTCATTCCTCTCTGCAACACATTCCAGACTGTATGCAAAGGAGAAAAGTCAGAGGAAACAGTGTTGTCCCAAAGCGCAGCACCCAGTCTGGGAGGGGGGAAGAGGGGCACCGCGGGGCGGTCAGGCTTTGTTGAAGGCTGCTGCAGGCCCATACCAGGCAGCCTTGGCCAGGCAGGACGTGGAAACGTCCCCCGAGGAAGAAAAGCAGCTGTTGACGTCCACAAAAACGCCATGGTGAGCATTAAGTGGGCTCTACACTGGGCTTTCATTTGCTCACCAGGCATAAAAGCGTTTACTTCACCTTCCTGGGTCCATGTGTCTCGGCAGGCCCAAAATAGCATGAATATTTCCAAACTTCCCCCAGATGGACTTGTGCAGCATTGCAACAAGGCAGGTCGAAAGTGCTTTCACCAGGGCGCCCGCGCAGAGGGCTAAGGTGTGGCTCAAGGCGTCCGGCCCGCCCGGGAACGGGAGGGTGGGCCCCCGGTTGGTCTCGGATGCGCTTCCCCAGGCACACGGGCTTCCCGACCCCCAGGTCCGAGTGGCCTCCAGGGGGCCGGAGGATGCCGGGGGCGGGGCTCGGGGCGGGGCCGGCGGGGGCTCCACCCCGGGGCGGGGCGCGGCGGGGCGGCCCG
>JAQZBX010084072.1:0-13301 GCA_029593785.1 Cabassous unicinctus | reverse complement strand
CGGATGTCCAGTGTATCGTGAAACGTTCCCCATCTCATTCCCCAGTGTCTCCCAATTTTCAGTTTAATTTTCAAAGAAGTTTTAGGTCACAGCAAAGTCACACACATAATATTAGACACTCCCACATACCCAACCTCCCTCCCGCTTCCCCACCCCATATTAAAAACCTTTTTTTTTTTTTATGGATGATATCATTGTTTTAACTGTTATACAGATAGTAGAGGTTAACATTTTAAATATTAAAATGTACAGTGCACAAAAATATAGTACAAGGCAAACAAAGAAACAGGAAATGATGGCCCATCAAATATAAGAGAATAAAAAGAAGAGAATGTGGATATAACAAAGACATTAAAAAATAATCATTAAATGCTCAAGGAGATGAAGCAAAATACAGAGAAGAAACTAAAGGATATCAGGCAAACAATGAATGAGCCATATGAGCATCTAGTAAAGAGCTGGAAATTTTTAAAAGAACCAAAGAGAAATACTGGAGTTGAAGACCAAACTGAAGACCATAATAACTGCAATGACAAGTACCCAGGAGGGTTGCAAGAACAGAATGATGTTGGCAAAAGCAACAATCAATGAACTCTAGGACAAGATACTTGAAATGAGTCAAGCTGAAAAAGAAAAGGAAAAAAGAACTATGAAAAGTGACTATAGCCTAAGTCTCATCTGAGACATCATCAAGCATACCAACAAAAGGATCAGAAGGAACATTCATAAATAATGATGGAGAACTTCAAAAAATTAGCAAAAGACATGAACATGCACATCAAAGAAGGCCAGAAAACAGCAAACATGATAAATATGAAGAAAAATATATCCCATCATTTACTGATCACCTATTGAATGCAAAAGACAAGGGAAGAGTTCTAGTTGTGCTAGAGAAAAGCAACATGTTATGTGAAAGTAAGTCCCAATTAGATTGAGTGTTAATTTCTTATCAGAATCCATAGAGGCAAGAAGGCAGTGAATTTCAGCACTTAAAAGTGCTGAAAGGAAAAATTGTCAGCCAAGAGTTTTAAATGCAGTGAGACTATCTTTCAAAAATGAATGAGAGATTAAGATGTTCTTAATCTCTCAAATGAGAGATTAAGATGTTCTCAGATTAAGATGTTCTCACAGGTAGTTCATCAACACTAGATCTGCCCTAAAGCAAGGCTAAAGGAATTTCTTTAGACTGAAAGTACAGTAGACATTTGTTCAAAGTGACATAAGGAAATAAAGACCTGTGGTAAAGATAATCATTTGTATAAATATATGCCCCACTATTATTGTAGAGTATTTTTGGTATGCAACCTCACTACTCACTTCCTATAAGCTCTAAAATGAAAATGCATATCAAATAATGATATTTATGGTTTTGGACCTACAATTTACAAATAAATAAGTGGTAACAACAGCAAAAAAAAAACTGTTAGGGGAGAAGAGGAATATAGGAAAAGTATATGTGCATGATATTGAAGTTAAGTTGGTATCATTTAAAATATGATTTTATATATTTAGGGTGTTATATTAAAACCCTATGGTAACCATAAGGAAGAGTTATAAAATATATCCAAACAGAAAATAGGAATCACTCAATATGTTACAACACAAAAAAAATCAAACAAATATAGAAGTCAGTATTAAGGGAAAAATTGAGGTTCAAATTTGTATAAGACATACAAAGTTTAAATAGCAAAATGGCATAAGAAATTCTTACATTATCAGTAGTGACATTAAATGTAAATGGATTAAATTCTCCTGTCCAAGGACAGACATTGGGAGAATGGATAAAAATGCATGACCCAACTAAATGCTCTCTTCAAGAGACTCACCTTAAATTCAAATATACAATTAAGTTGATAGTGAAAGGACAGAAAAAAATTTCAACAAAGCAAGTAGTAACCAAAATTGAGTTAGGGTAATTACACTAAGATAAGATAAAATGGACATTAAGACAAAAACAGTCACAAGGGATAAAGTTGGTCATTATATTCTGATAAAGCAGATAGTTTAACAAGAAGATATACCAATTATATGTATATATGCATCTAGCAGCAGAGGCCTAAAATATTTTAAGCAAATACTAACAGATATGAATGGAGAAATTTATGGTTCTTTATTAATAGCAGGAGAGTTTAACATACCACACTTAATAATGGATAGAACATCTTTAAGATCAATAAGGAAATACAGAATTTGAATGATGCTCTAAACCAATTAGACCTAACATATATATAGAACAATTCACCCATCAAAAACAGAATACACATTCTTCTCTAGTGCACCTGGATTTAAAAGACAAACAGCTCAATTTAAAAATTGGCAAAAGATGTGGTTAGACATCTCTCCATAAAAGATATACAAATGACCAGTAAGTACATGAAAAGCTGCTCAAAATCATTAGCCACCAGGGAAAATGCAAATTAAACTACAATGAGATAACATTTCACACATATTAGAATAGCTGGTATTAAAAAAAAAATGGTAAGTGTTGAAATGGACATGGAGAAATTATGACGCACTGCTGGTGACAATGTAAAATGATTCAACCATTTTGGCAGTTTCTCTTAAAACTAAGTGTAGAACTACCATATGATCTGGCAATCTCACTACTAGGTATATACTGCAAAAGAATTGAAAACAGAGGCTCAAATATATATTTGTAGACTGATGTTCAAAGTTACATTATTCACAAATACCAAAAGATGGAAGCAAGCAAATTATCCATCAACTGATGATGAATAAATAAAATGTGGTATATACATATAATAGAATAGTATTTAGTCATAAAATACAGTGAAGTCCTGATACATCAACAATATGGATGAAGCTGGAAGGAATCATGTTGAGTGAAATAAATCATATATAAAAGGCCAAATATGGTAATATCTCACTAATATGAAGTAAATTAGAATAAGCAAAATCATAGATTCAGAATCTATATTTGTTACCAAAAGATAGGGTGGGGATAGGGATGGTGAAGTTAATGCTTAAAGTATACCAGGTTCCTATTTGGAATGATTGGTTTTGGTCATGGATGGTGGTGTTGGTGCAACATTGTGAAAGTAATTAAAAACACATAAATATATATCTGATTGTGTCTGATAGGAGAAATGCTATCTTGTATATGTAGTAACAGAATAAAACTTTTTGAAAAAGTCCAAAAAATTACACTAATAAAGAGTGAACTCTAAGTTAAACCATGGACTATAGTTAATGGTACAATTATAAAAATTTGCTATCATCAATTGTAATAAATGCTCCATACTACTGTAAAGTGTTAATAATATAAGATGATGATATATGGGACTCCTGTATTTCATGTGTATTGTTTTGTAAACCCACAACTCTAATAAAGAAAAGGAAACCAGTTCATGAGGTCAGCTCTCTTCATAGGGTTACTTGTTCTTCTATGGTATGGTGCAAATTCTACATTAGGGCTAAAACATACCAGGAGCTGCTTCTGAAGTATTGTGCATATTGAAAAGTTAAGAAGGCACAATCTTGTACGAGAATCATAAGAGCAATGCGCTTATTTGCTCATTTGGGATAAATTAAATTAAACTATAAGTATTGGAAATGAGAAAAATGGAGTGAGGAAATTTTTAAAGGATTAAATAAACCATTAAGCAGTAGCAATACATCCCTTTCCCTAAATGTAACAAATCATCTTTAAATACCTCATTACTTTACAAAACCTTGTTTCAGTGGCCTACAATTTAAAAAATATCTTAAAATGCATGCCCATTGCGCGTTGGTTATTCAGATCATTAATTTAATAGAGTTTGTCTGAAGTAGATTGAATTATTAAAATATTAATGTTTCTCTATGTAAGAAGATAATATTCCAGTACCCCATTGATACAAAAAGCTTGACCAGGTAACAGACTTATTAAATATAAATGAAAAAGTAAGTAAAAGTGTAGATTAATGAGTTAGATTAAATTTTTCCATAATCTGTTTTCTATTTGACACTTGGATAGATGGTTCTACATCAGATTAGGTTTCAATGTGAAAATCTTTACCCATTTTATTGGACAAATTATGCAAAATGTGGCTTATTTTGCAAAATATTGTCATTGTTCTTACCACCTTCATTCCTCAGGCTTAGTAGAAAGAGCTCTAAACTTAACCTATACCTCCCCCATAGCTGCCCCAACTGGTTCTGTTCAGACATCCACCATTTGAATTGTTTCTGTATTCTGGGAGGAGTGTTGTTGAGGTCAAGGGGAATTTAGATAAATAAGGAGGCCTTCATATCTATTACAGCAAATGTGTCCCATTTCCAATTGTTTCTAATGGTATTACTGGATCTATTTTGCCTAAAGACATGACATAGGCAATTGGAAAAGCCTCTGCCATTTTCTGGGGCAGCCTTAACAGTCACCTGGAAAGGCATTTTGCTTTCTTAGATGGAAAAGAGCATTGGGGGATGTTGCTGATATTTTGGGAAGCTCTGGACAGTCTCCTTTCCCATGTGCAGGGGTCCACAGCAACAACAAGCACATGTCCCTACAACCCAGCACCCAGAAGTCCAGAACAGCCAGGCCAGGAGCCCCAGGTATGCCTTCAAGCTTCATAGTTCATCTAAGTTTTAAAACATTTGTCAATACTCTTTTCACATTTGAAGTGTTAAAAGTTCAGTTTCTTTAATTTCAGGTACCTCAGGAGTATGACTATGCATATAATTGTGTAATATGCTTATTTATCTTTAAGTGAATTTTAATAAAGCTCTTTTAAGAATTTTTAAATTAATTTGGTATTATGACCTGGAGGTAGGAATATGTATATATATATATATTAATATAATATAATATATATATATTAAACAAATATAGTGACACAAATAAAAAGCTTTTAGCTTCAATTAAATATCTTTATGAGTCAGACACAGAACCACAGTAACACAGAAATACAAAAACTCACTAATTTGAACCATAATTTTGAAAATTTTCTGAAACCTTGTACTCTAGCACAAAGACATGAAAGATTGAATATGTGGAATTCCAGCTAATGTTTCTTCTCTTTTGCAATGTAATTCCAACTAAAATATGTTATTACATTTAAGAGATCCATTATCTGGCCATTGTTACCCAGATTCTAATTTTTACTGGGGCCAGGCTCTGTTAAAAAAGAATAACATCTTTTTCTTTTTCATTTATTCACATCTAAACATAGAAAATTATCTAAAACACTTTTGACAAGGCTGCAGCCACTTATGCTGTTAACATTTTCCATGTTTGTAACTTTCAGCATGCTAAGACAAAGTGTACACATATCGAAACACAATTAGACTCAAACTTGGTAAACAGTGATTCCATTAACAAGTAACATAAAATAAACCAAAAGAAAACAAAACCAATGTGGGACTCAAAACGATGACTAGAGACTAGAACCAAAGTGAACTTGAATCCATGACCAGAAACAAGTGAAACTCAAACCCACAGCCAGAATGTGAGTACTTCCATGACTGACTCTCAAATACCTGGGACCAGCACATAGAACAGCCAAGTTTGTCTGAGGAGGGGTTCAAACCCACAAACTTTGGACTAAGGTGGGATTCAAATGCATGGTCTTAATCAGTAACCAAGCTGGGCTAAGGTAGGACTCTAGCCCATAATCCTAACCCAGTAACTGAGCTGGGCAAAAGTGGGAGTTGAAAACAAAATCTTAACCCAGTAACCAGAAAACCCAGAACAACAGACTGGTTTCCATAGGCACCTTAACAAAGTTACTCACCCAGAAATAACAAATATATTCATCCAGAAGATGTCTTTATCTGGAACCACTTCTTTTCTTGAAATTAAATGGTAACAAAGGGCTGGTAATGTCAGTGGAAATGGGAGAAATTCCTTGTTATTGAGTCTATAGACTAATTGGGTGTAGATAGCCACTCAGGGTCAATGATTGGAAAACTCCATCCAGCAGGGTCCATGGAGCCTTAGGCAGAATTCTCTATGACTGACCTTCAAAGCCACCAAATTGTTACTGCCCAAAGTGAGCTCACTGCCTGATGCACACAGAAGCCAATGCTGTTACATCAGGATTTTGAGAAGAGAAAGAGTTTATTACAGTCACCCAGCAAGGAGACCAGATCTCAGGGAGCCTCAGATCAGTCTCCCTGAGCAAAACTGAGCCTATGGTTTTATACTGTGTGGGAAAGGCAAGCTAAAGGGAATGGCTAAGTGATTTGGTCTAATCCAGTTGGGGAGCAGGCAGGTTATGGGGTGTGGTTTAACAGAGTATGCTCTATTGAAAATCATGCTTGGTCTTAAAGTGGAAGCTTAGTATGCACAGTGGCCAAAACTGGGCAAAGCCCTCTTAGCAGGTACTGCAAAGAGAAAGGAATGAATAATTTTTCCAGCAGTGAAGCCAGCTTCTTCTGAATAAATATGATGAGTTGGGAGTACAAACAAAATAAAACACAACTTTTTCTAACCTATAAGGGAGGGGCTACATCAGTGAAAAATGGGTTGGTAAGTGACAGTTTCAATGACAACCAAACATTACAGTAAGTGAAAAGTTTGTGCTGAGAGCAACAAAGACTCCCTAATTATGACACATGTCCATTTTGTGTTGGCTATGATTTTGATCCACAGTCAATGCCGACATTCTTTGCCCACATGGTATCCACATTCTCTGCCCAGGATATTCTCCACCCAGGAGCAGCCTGCACATGGAATGTTACTTGTTCTCATGGCAGAATGGTAAGATGTTTTGAAGAAGTTCTCTTATGTTGGCTCTTAAACCCACAGTCAGAGAGAGACACATGGTAAATTCTAGTATCCTTCGGTGTTTACATTAAGACAATTTTTATAATTACTAAATTAAGTCTAAATGTGATTTGGGATATATTAGGTTCTACCATATACAATTGACAATATATAGAATAATAGGAAGACTATTGGTTAAATTTAGAGTGTAAAACTTTCTTCAACAAAGTAACCTAATCTTCATTAATTATTCATTTCCTTGAAGTTACTGTTAAAAGCTTGAATTGCAATTGGGCATGACTCCTGAAATATATGGATTCTAATTATATCAATACTGATTACCTGAAAGGTACAAATTTCCATAATATAAAACAAGCATATAAACACCTATGACATATTCACCTTCTTAGTTGAAAACCAACTTTTAAGGCAAAGAAATCACTTGATATTTATTCCTCCTAAAATCATAAATCTATTCATTAATGTAATATAATTCATTATTTAATGAATATATAGTACCCTCCCAATAATCATTTCCCTACAGCATTGCCTATTCTTTTTTTCTTTTTATAAAATATAATATACAATTTCAAAAAATCTATACCAAAAATTCAATCACTTCCATGTGCTTTCCTTGAAGGATATCAAGTCAAGAATAAAATACATATTTTCCAACATTGATTATCATTTCCCTAAATGTAATTGACATTAAATTTATTCACATATATGTCGTATGAGTGCAGTAAAAAACAAAGAAATCAATGCAACAGAATAAAGTCACAGCTAAAGAAAAGCTCATTTAGGAACACAATATATGATAAAGTTATTGAATGCTAATGTATGTACTTTCAGTTAATGGTGATTGGGGAGCTGGATATTCATTGACAATAAAAGAAATTTCACACCTGCCTTTCACTCTGCACAAATGATGTAGTATAAGGACAACACATGGAAGTCAAAACTACAATGACATTGGATAATAGCTTCATGATACCAGCCATGGTATCTATCATATAAGAAGTAAAACAAAAACTACAATGGAAAACCTTGATTACATTTGAACTGAGAATATCTATTCCTCCAAGGATATAGAAAAACTCAAAAGGTTATGTAACAAATTGGGAAAATGTACATGTCATAAAAAATTGAGACAGGAATATCCAGGAAGAGAATTCCAGATTTACTTTAAAGTATATTAAAACTTAAAAACACACACACATATCCACTGAAATGCTTCTAATGAATTCCGTATATTTTTTATGTAACCTAAAACTTCTTTATAAATACAAAAATTTTAAAAATGAAAACTAAAATATGAACAGAACTATAACAAGAAAAGAGATTGAATCATAAGTCACAAATCTGATTAGAGACTAGGTTAGGGAGACATCAATAAAAAATGACAATCAGGGCCCTTCAAAAGCCTGATCCCTCACAGAAATACTGGAAGTATGAGCAAAACATGTCAGAATCAACTTTAATGAAAATAAAGAAAACAGTCAATGATTTAAATCAACCAAGCAAATATTCAAACACAAAAGATGGATAACAGCTGCCCAGAGAGGCTGAGGGTGCACTCTCTCTCCTGCCCTGTCAGGATTGGGATGAAATCAGAGATGTGTCTAAGAGTCTAGTCCATGTGGGCTGAAAACTGCTGCATTTGTATGGAGAGGCTGAGGGGCACTGTCCCTTCTGCCTTGTCAGGGACAGGGATGGAACCACCAAAGTACCTATCTAAAGGAGCAGCTTTGGGTATATATAGAATGGGAAGATGCTCTGAGTCATCTAGAAGGGTACTGGAAAGAGAAAGAAGCCAAAGAAAAATCACGAGTTGCTCACCCCTGTGGTTGGAAACAGCACATATACCCCATCCTCAGAACAAATTGTCTAGGTGAAGCCCCTGGCTCACTGCTCCAAATAGAGATTGAGGGAGCATTATCTGGGAGGAAGAGGTGTCTGGGAGGGTGGAGACTGGTTCTTTGCAGTGAGTTTGGCCAGCAGAGTCCCCTTTGCATCTCAGAAGGGACCCCAATCTGGCAGGGAAAGGAGAGGGGTATTTCCTCAGGCAGGCTGTCATGCCTAGCCACCCAGGTAACAAAAGGAATTATATTGGAGAGGGGGCAGAGACAGACAGGTGCCTATTCAGCAGGGATCTGTCAAACTACTAGGAATATAACCTACCTGAGGGAAAGGGAGCAGACAGATTTATGAAAGCCTAACTTACCTACAGAGACAATTTAGCTTAGTGGAGTAATTCTCAACTAGCATATGTGAGGTCTCTGGTTCAAATCCAGGCTATTCTTAGAGATGTGATACACCCAGTTATCAGACATCCAGCTGATACTATATGACAGGGAACATATAGATATTCTTCTTAGATTAGCTTTTCTTAGATCTCTAATTTTAAAAAAAAATTTTTTTTTCTTTTTTCTTTTTTTTTGTCTTATATTATTCACTCAAACCTTGTTCAAAACCTGCAGAGGGAAGGCTGCAGGGAGATTGACTGATGAACACCAGTGGCCAGAGATGCTCCATAGGGGCCTAAGAAGTAAGGCTGTTTTTCCATTTTTTTTCTCTATCATTTTTCATTAGTTGCTGCTGTCTAGTTTCTTTTGTATTGTCTTTCTCCTTTCTTTGTTTCTCTTTTTTATTCCTTTTACCAATTTTTTCTACCAATGCAATTTCCTTTCTTCCCTTCATTTTTCTATCTTCTGTTTTCTATTGTTCTTTCATTCATCCTATTTTTCTTTGGACCTCAGTTTTTCCCATTTCTGTTTCTCTTTTTGTGTTTTCTTTCTTTACTTTTTTTTCTTTCTCCTTTTTATTTTCCTCTCTTCTCATCTCCAGCCTTTTCATTCATTCTATATATTTTTCTCTATTTTTTTCTCATTTCATTGTTTCCATTCCACTTTTTTATTCTTATTCCAGAGTACTTCTTATTCATGGTTATTATTTATTTTCATAGTTATTGTATGGTTTCTCTTCTACATTTTATTATGATCATTACTATTACTCTTTTTCTCACCTTATCTCGTTCCTTTTCCCTGGTCCTAATTTTTTTGCAAGGGAACAAAGACAACAGTAAGGAAAAATAAGAGGAATGAAGTGTCCAAGTGACACCATACACATGCAAAAATACAACAAAATAAAACCCTAGAGTAGAAAGAGAAACTAATCAACTGAATTAACCCATCAAGATAAAACAGATGCCTAGACACCAATAAAAAATTAGAAGCCATAATAAGAAACCAGAAGACATGGCCCACTAAAATGAATAAACTAAAAAACAGGAAGAGATGCAGAACATGGAACTAATCAGAGATGTCCAAACAAATATCATGAATCAACTTAATGAAGTAAAGGAAGAGATTAAGGATATTAAGAAGAAATTGGGAGAACATACTGAAGAAATTGTAAACATACATAAAAAGATAATGGATATGATGGTGATGAACGGCACAATGCAAAAATCAAAAAGATACTAGAAGCACATCACAGCAAATTTGAACAGGCAGAGGAAAGAATCAGTGATGTGGAAGACAGTACATCTGAAATCAGACAGATATTAGAAAAGATATATGAAAAGACAGAAAAAAATCCAGCAGAGGTGTAGAGATTTAAATGACAACATGAAATGCACAAACATATGCATTATAAGCATCCCAGAGGGAAAAGAGAAGGGAAAGGGAACAGAAGAAATGTTAGAGGAAATAATGGCTGAAAATTTCCCAATGCTATTGAAGAACATGGACATACATGTCCAGGAAGCACAGTGTACCACAAACAGGATAAATATGATCAGGCCTACTCCAAGACATATACACATCCAATTGTCCAATGTGCTAGACAAAGAGAGAATACTGACAGCAGCAAGGGAAAAGGGACCCATCACATACAAGGGAAGCTCAATAAGATTAAATGCTGATTTCTCATCTGAAACTATGGAGCCAAAAAGGCAGTGGTATGACATATTTAAGGTGCTAAAAGAAAATACTTCCAGCAAGAAATTTTCCATCCAGTAAAGCTGGCATTCAAAAATGAGGTAGAAGGACAACCAGCAAGATGGTGGCAGAGTAAGGAGATCCTAGAATCAGCTTCTGCTACAGGGCAGTTAGGAATCACCCAGAGCTATCTAAAGGACTTGTTTCGGGGCTCCAGAAGACCAGAAGAGCATCCTGCAACATCCTTGAAAGAATGGAAGGAGGAGCCTGCCCATCTGCAGAGAAGATTCATAAGTGGAGCAATCAACGCCATAGAGGCCAGTGCCCATCCTCCACTGGAGGCACAAGCTGCCTCAGGAGCAATTCCATGGATGGAATTGGAAGCTCCAATTCCCAAAAATGGGGAAGGAAGAAATGGTTTGGGCACCAACTTCAGCTACTGATTAGTAAATTCAAAATACACTCCTAAGAACAGCTAAAGTTGAATCTGTCCAAGTCAGAAAGAGGCCAGTAGCCACCATCTTAACTCTGTGCCTGGCATGAGGGGATGTAGGGCTGACTGAAAATCACTGTGCAGGTAGGGACTGGCTTCTTTCCATCTAGATCAGATTGCAGCTCTAGCATAAGACCCAGGCTGACCTTGAGCATGGAGGAAGCTGGGGGTGGCTGGGCCAGCCTCTCTGGGAAAAACCATGCCACACCACAGAGGCTGGTGATCATCCTACTTTGGCAGTACAAGCTACCCCAGGAGCTATTCTGTGGCAAGAATTGGAAGCTTTATTTCCTAAAAACAAGGGAGGAAGAGATGGTTGACAACCGATTTCAGCTATTGATTAGTAATTTTCCCTGGCTAAAGTATAACCCTAAGAACAGATAAAGTTTGAACCTGTCCATGTTGGAAAGAGGCTGGTAGCCACCATTTTGACTTCCCACCCCAGAATGAGGGGAAGCCAGACTGATGACTGAAAATCACATTGAGGTAGAGACTGGTTTCTTTCATTCAGATTGGCCTGCAGACCCTCCCTAGGTTTCAGTCCTGCCTTTAGCAGGGAGGAAGCTGATAGGCCCTGAACCAGCCTATCCAGGTAAATGCAGGTACATTTGGTTGGCACAGACTGAATCTTAATCAGGAGTCTACCAAGGCAACTGTGATCATCTTGGACCTGTATTACATAGATTGCTGCCCACACCTGCAGCTCCATCCCCACCGCAGGCAGGGGAGAAAGGGACATGAAGTTCCATCAGACTCTCTGAGCAAATACAGTTTAGGCATGCATGACTTGGATTATTCCACACAGCTGTGGCTCTATCCCTGCCCCTGGCAAAGGGAAAAGTTGAGAGAAGCATCATCAGTCCTTGGGGCAATGAGGGCAGTTTGAGCCTCCACAGCTTATAGTATCAACTATATCCCTGACTCCTATTACACAACCAGCAAGGGAGAAAGGGCAGGAAGACCTAAACTAAAGAGAAAAACTACACCAGAAAAAATACTCTAGTAAGCCAGATGCAAAAACAATGAAAATTTACAATCCACACCAAGAAACAGGAAGATATGGCCCACTTAAAGGAACAAGATAAGCCTCCAGATGACATAAAGGAGTTGAGACAACTAATCATAGATGTTCAAACAAATCTCCTTAATAAATTTAATGAAATGGCTAAGGAATTTAAAGATATTAAGAAGACATTGGATGAGCATAAAGAAGAATTTGAATGCATATACAGAAAAATAGCAGATCTTATGTGAATGAAAGCTACAATAAATGAAATTAAAAATACACTAGAATTATATAACAGCAGATTTGAGGAGGCAGAAAAAAGGATTGGTGAGCTTGAAGAAATTGCCTCTGAAAGTGAACATACAAAAGAACAGATGAAGAAAAGACTGGAAAAAGTTGAACAAGGTATCAGGGAATTAACCAACAGCAAGAGACATGCAAACATATGTGTCATGGGTGTCTCAGAAGGAGAAGAAAAGGGAAAATGAGCAGAAAGAATATTTGAAGAAACAATGGTAGAAAATTTCCCAACCCTATTGAAGAACATAGATATCCATGTCCAAGAAGCACAATGTACTCCCATCCAAGAATATACAAATAGACCAATTCCGATACACATACTAATCAGAATGTCAAATGCCAAAGACAAAGAGAGAATTCTGAGAGCAGCAAGAGAAAAGCAATGCATAATATATAAGGGATACACAATAAGATTAAGTGCTGATTTCTCACCAGAAACCATGGAGGCAAGAAGGCGGTGGTAAATATATTTAAGGTAAATAAAGAGAAAAGTTTCCAGCCAAGAATCTTAAATCCAGCAAGTCTGCTTTTCAAAAATGAAGATGAGTTTAGAATATTCACAAATAAACAGAAACTCAGAGAGTTTGTAACCAAGAGACTCACTTTACAGGAAATACTAGAGGGTATGCTATAGCCTGAAAAGAAAAGACAGGAGAGAGAGGCCTGAAAGAGAGTCTATAAATGAAGATTATATCAATAAAAGTAACTAAAAGTGATGGAGTTTCATTCAAAGGCCATGACTACTGACATTAAGCAGATCACTTTGGAATGTAAAAGACACCCCGGGATGTAGGAGATAAGAGCCTAGTCTCAAGATAATGAGATCGGATCTTATAGTAGCTGGGTGGGGAAACA